>JAGMUU010000077.1:0-56666 GCA_020744375.1 Dactylonectria estremocensis | reverse complement strand
AAGAAGGGCACAGTTATATGACTAGATTGCCGGTATTGACTAAAAACATAACCTTCCTGTGACGGTCGAGTCTAACCTATATTTATAGTAGGTTCTAGACTTAGGAGTGTATGATCTAATGGATTATGATGTTGTATTGAGCATTATAAGTTATGATATAGTAATAGTAAAATTGTATGTTAATAGCTGTCAGACTATCTATCTATAAAAGTGCTAAATGAATGTCTTAAATACTAAGTGTGTTATATTGGGCTTACTACTTAAGAGTGAAAATGAGTGTATATATACTTATGGTTCTCGACTGGATTGGAGGGGTTAGTATAGGAATCGCTGATGATTCCAATAGATCACTGGTGATCCGTTGGAGTGGTGCTCCGATCCGCTGAAGTTATGTGTAATAGCTTTGATAGTTCCTGTTGGTGGAGATTAGATCGTACCATCCTAGTTTACCTGACGTCCTGATTTGCACCCAGTTTGTAAGGCAACAGTCGATACCACTGATTGCGTAGTCGACACCGGCTTCTTCTATTCTTGCTCGACAGGTCAATTAATACATATTATCCATATGCTTCCTGCCTGGGCCTAGCTTTCAATAGTTCCCATTAAAGGTGGGGCCCGGGGTTCTGCCACGGGTGACCGCCTGGTCTCGACCTAGGTCATCGAAACACCTTAAATCCACCATCTTACTGATAACACCTACAAGCAGCCCTTTCTTCACCAGCTTCATCACGCTAGCACGGTTCCTCCAGGCTTCCTTTGGCGGGCCGCTTGCCGGACCGGTCCCTCCTGTTGACAGACACACACAGAAAGCACGGACCAGCTTTGCCAAGACTTCGTCGATTTTACGGTGTCATTTCTTTATTCTTACTGTCACTTTTTACTGTGCTGTCTGTATAAGCTCTCCTGCAGTCTCTAAGACCCCAGAGAAGACCATTCTATAACTGTGCTGGGATCGTCGCTTGGCTCCTCCTTAAATCATTGCCTATCTTGGCTATTTGTCGGCCTAGGTTATTGAAGCCGGACGTTGCTGCGGCAGTGCGACTATCCTCGACCTTCCGTAGAGGAACGCAGTCGACCCTGTGCGCTGCCTAGTCATCTGTCTGATGCGCTTTTCTTCAGTACGCCACCGCGTAAGATAGAGGTTTTAGACCCTAGTCCCAACCCCGCTTCACCTGGTATAATTTCTAAGACTAACGACAGAGAGGTTATGTTTGTCGCTTATTTTTCTTACTTTTTATTCTTCGAGGCTTGCTTATATATAGCGACGTTACCTAGATTGCCTATATGCCTTTCGAAACGAAAGGTCCCTTTCTTCCGCGCCCTCTTTCGTAAGCTCTAGCTACTAGACGATCTATGCCAACTCAACTACGGACCCTCGCGCTACCAAACTAAGCTTCCGTAAAGCCCCATTTTACACTACAACCCATGCGCGACAACACATGTCCACAATCCACCTAACAACGCGCCACCTTGTTTTTCTTGTGGAAGTCAAGTGTCGGTAATTGATTCTTATAAATAAATGCTATTTAGAATGCCGAGGACCTTTTCAATATACCTCACACCTACCGCCACTCCATCCTCATCCTGGAATTCTCGTTCGTCACCAAAATCCAGGTTGTCCTCGTCCAGACAGGTTAAGCATGTCTCGACCACCTCGCTGTATTTAGTACCCATCTTGGCTCTCAACATGTTGCTACGACTAAGAGTAACTAGGTGCTCCTTCAGTATATTGGGACTCTTAAGCTGTGACCTGTCTTCAGCGAGACTAAGAGCTGTCGACGGCTGCGCAGCCCCGTCGGGGTCGTAAGCAACGAGCGACTCCCACAGACCAATCTCAAGAAGGCATACTCCAAGGCTGTAGATGTCGTGCTGCATCACATAGTAGTCGACGTTATTTCCCTGCCGCAGCGGATGCCGGTATAGATTGGTCTCCCACTTCATATCGGTCACCGGGTATGTCCTCCCATCTGCATTTCGGATGACCTGGAACCCAACCAGGCATGCCATGCTGGAGAGTCTCCCCTCCTCCGTCTCGCTGAGGCTCAGTATTGTCTCAGGACGGATATTCTTGTGCACGAACCCGTATAAGTGAACGTAATAGACAGCATTGACAAGCCTTTTCGCCATCTCGAGGCGGTCGGACAGTGAGTCATGCGCTTGGCCGGAGAGCAGCAGTTGCCGAACCGTGCGGATGGCGGTGTATCTCTCTGGAACCCGGAAGAGGAAGGCCATGCCGGAGGTCCTACCCTGCCGCACCACCCCCTTGCAGCTAAAGACTCCAAAGTTGAAGGGATCCGAGTCTCGAAGACGGCGGGCAAACTCCCGTGCGTCTTTGGACTGGACTGCCCCGTTGGTGACTATGTCGACAATGAGCCGTCTGGGGTCTCCTGGACGCGTGGCTATTAGAGCCGTGCAGGATAAAATGGCTTCTTTGTTATAGCCGTTTAGTTCCTCTTCGCGAATAAAGACGCTCTGGGATTCTGTCGAGGGCCCTTTGAACGCTCGACGAAACTTCCGGGCTACCAAACCGAAGTCCGCTGCACCTGTAGGTCCGGTTTTGATGATGTTGTTCAGCGTCACGTCAACAGTAGGAGGAGCAAGTTTGATCAAGTGAAACCAAGAAGGCTCGTAGAGTCTCTGCCAGGATTCCAGTTCCGTTATGGTCTCCTCAAGGGTATCCTTCAACCGCACGTACTGTAGCTTTTTTACCATTTCGGGCATTGGGCGCCGGGAAAACTTTGAGAGATTCTGAGTAGCTGCATCCAACTTGCCCCGGAGGATGCAAAGAGTTCGCTGTTGAAGAGCTTTGTGGTCGTCGGTCATGGTGCTTTCTAGCTCCTTGGTCACCTCCAGCTGGCTGAGAACTCGTGTCCAACACACTTCAATGCGGACAATCATCTCGTTGACCTTGGCGTCAGCTTCTCGGTAGTCCTTGCAGGCCTGAACCAGAGCCTTTCCCCATCTTGTTTTTTTTTAAATCTAGTTAGCCCTTATGATCACCAGTGATATCTATGGATGTATTGTCCTGGATACATACTTTATGCATAAGTCAATAGACCCAGTAAGGCCAATAACTCCAATAGCGAACTCAGCCATTAAGTGCTGAAACTTAGAAATCAGTGGAATTTTCGAATGTCGTGCTCAGGTGGAAGCCTGGGATGTGGGTAGTGCTACCGTTGCTTCAGCATGCGCCTGAGTGCTGGAATATAGACATGAAGACAACCCAACCCGAGTGTCAATCGGAGCGGGGGGAACTGACTAGAGGTCAATCTGCCTCCCTCAAGACAGCCATTTGAAAATAGGCAACCGCGCGGACCGCCAACCTTTCTAAAGATGCGTGGAAGGCTGAACGGCAGTCTGAACGGTGGTAGGTGGCTTGCTAGGGTCACCCATCCAAAGTCTTTATGGCGCCAATAGTTGATCAACACGTGTGCACGAGTCCTACACACTGCGGCAATTTCGCGATTCGTCAGGATAAGACGTTGGGCCTCAATCCGACAATGTCATTAACCGACCTTCTTAGAAATCCCACTGGGCAGGGTGTCCGCCACAGATATGGCACCTATCACCTGCGACAATACGTAGAATGCTAGGAAACGGTTTGTGATGTATTCGAAACTGATGCTCATATTGACGCCGCACATCGATTGCCATATTAATTAAGTGTGTAACTTTCTTGAGCTGCGTGAGACCGCGGTGGCTGGGTCTCCAGCTAACAGGGGGATGATGGAAGCCGATCTAAACGGGGGTAGCGCTTACAAGCCGGATGCAGACAGGAAGCTTCCTAGCCTGTGCCTCTCCGCATGCTTATCTCACTAGGTAGCTCGCATGACCAAAAGAAATGGGCCATAGGTAATGGTGATTTGCTTGATGTTAAATACCCGCGGCCTAACATATTAGCCGGTACAACCAATTAACGTACATAGTAGTGCAGCAGGTGACAAGTCGTAACTTATGGTGTAAAAACTAGCCAAGGTCCAGATAAACCCACTTCATTCCCTGCCACTAAGAGTCACGGCGATCATCTAGGTAGAATTCTATTCCATTTCCCCTAAGATTCACCTATCGCCAAATTTGTAGAAATACTTATCTCAATGGAGGATGAACTACCGGACTATGTGCGGGACTACAAGCTGGAGACCACATTCCCTAAGAAACGCGAAGTTGTCCACATCTATGATGACCCTGATGCGCCTCCATCGTCGCAACGTCGGTTGGAATGTTGGAAGCGTGACAAACGGCCCATTGGCCGTGGCGGCCAGGGGCAAGTTTTTTTACAGACATGCATCAATGGCAGTCGACATTATACCCATCGCGCAGTGAAAATAATCCCACTTCAGGATGGCGGCGGAAGACGACGATACATTCGAGAGCTCGAAACCATTATCAAATTCTCTCACGACAAGGTACGTGCTCATCCGGGTTTCGATGTCATGCCACAGCCAGGCTGTTGAGCACAATAAGGGGCTATGAAGTCACTTCATGCTGACTCAGACGAGTAGTACTCCAAATACTTCGTGAAGTCTCTAGGATGGTACGAGAATAAGGACTCGTTATGTATCGCCATGGAGTATTTCCCTACAGGAGATTTGCAGACATATCTCTGCGACCACCCTGCCTTACCTGAAGACGACTCCCGCCAGATCACCAGTCAAGTGCTGCGGGGCTTGGTAATCATGCACGGAGAAGGTTTTGCTCACCGTGACATTAAGCCTCAGGTGAGTGCACTCCGAAAAACTCAACCGCCGTTCGTTCAATTTGGTAGTGGATAAGTATCTGACCTCCAGCATAAGAATGTCTTAATTCAACAACGTCCAACACCTACAGAGCCAGGCTCTTGGTGGGTTAAACTTTCAGATTTTGGTATCAGCAAGAGACTGGAAGCAGCTACTAGCGGCGCAAGCACAGTGATCGGTACCGTCGAATACATGGCACCGGAGCTCTTTGACCAAGACAGCCTCCTAGATATCAACTACCCGGCAGCAGACATGTGGGCCTTGGGCGTCATGACCTTTTGGATATTAACCAAGTCTCGCATGTTCTCGAGTCAACGGCATTTCTTTCAGTATGAAGCGCGCCCAGACACACTCTTCCCTCGTGGCTCTTTGGTCGATTTTCATGTCAGCCTAGACGGGCAGGCTTTTATTCGTGCTTTGATGGGGCCGAAGCCGGATGAACGGCTAGACTCTAAAGCAGCCATTTGTCATGCCTGGGTTCAGTCTTGGATGCCGAGTGCGCCAATGCTTTCAGACGATCGCAGCGAGTAAGTCTAGCGACTTACAGAATGTTTTGAGCTGACAGTTGACGATATAGATCATCAACTTCTTCTTCCGAAAGGAGTTCGTTTGATGAAGAGAGAGGAATGACAACACAGGTCTCAAATATCACTGATCTCCCAAATACTTTCCAAACGGGCTCAAACACCGAACTGGCCGTTCTTCCACCGAGGCCGTTACCCAAGGTGCTTAACGATCATATATCGAACTTCCATGCCGAAGGGTCAGAGGCTAACCGTCTGTACAGACACCGCCAGCAGTAGAGATGTGGGACGAGGCCGAGGTCGAGCTGCTTCTCGAGAAAGGCGCCGACCTAGAGGCCAAAGATGGCTCCGGTCAGACACCGCTATTGTGGGCAGCAGTGAACGGGCGCGAGGCCGTAGCCAAGCTGCTTCTCGAGAAAGGCGCCGACCTAGAGGCCACAGGTGCTTCCGGTCGGACACCGCTATGGTGGGCAGCAGGGAAGGGCTATGAGGCCGTGGTCAAGTTGCTTCTCGAGAAAGGCGCCAACCTAGAGGCCACAGGTGCCTTTGGCCCGACACCGCTATGGTGGGCAGCCGCGTGCGGGCAGGCGGCCTTAGCCAAGCTGCTTCTCGAGAAAGGCGCCAACCTAGAGGCTAAATATGATGGCGCGACACCGCTATCGCAGGCAGCAGGGAACGGGGCCGAGGCCGTGGCCAAGCTGCTTCTCGAGAAAGGCGCCGACCTAGAGGCCACAGGTGCCTCCGGTCGGACACCCCTATCGTGGCAAGCAGGGAACGGGTGCGAGGCCGTGGTCAAGCTGCTTCTCGAGAAAGGCGCCGACCTAGAGGCCAAAGATGACAATGGTCGGACACCGCTATGGTGGGCAGCAGTGAACGGGCGCGAGGCCGTAGCCAAGCTGCTTCTCGAGAAAGGCGCCGACCTCGAGGCTAAAGATGACAATGGTCGGACACCGCTATTGCGGGTAGGAGAGAGCGGGGGCGACGCCATAGCCAAGCTGCTTCTTGAGAAAGGCGCCAACCTCGAGGCCAAAGATTGCCATGATTTGACACCGCTATTATGGGCAGCATCAAATGGGCGTGAGGCCGTAGCTACGTTGCTTCTTGAGAAAGGCGCCGATCTAGAGGCTAAAGGTGGCGATGGCTTCACACCGCTCTCAAAGGCAGCATCATACGGGCGCGAGGCCGTAGTCAAGCTACTTCTTAAGAAAGGCGCTAACCTAGAGGCTAGAGGTGGCGATGGCTCGACACCGCTATTGTGGGCAGCAGGGAATGGGGCTGCGGCCGTGGTCAAGCTGCTTCTTGAGAAAGGCGCTGACCTAGAGGCCAAAGATGGCTCTGGTCGGACACCGCTATCGTGGGCAGCTGCATGCGGGCAGGCGGCCGTGGTCAAGCTGCTTCTCGAGAAAGGTGCCGACCTCGAGGCCAAAGATGGCTCCGGTTGGACGCCGCTATCGTTGGCAGTATCGAATGGGCATGAGGCCGTAGCCAAGCTGCTCCAAACCTATACAATAACCATGAAGACCTAGGCCATACGCTCCTCGGCTATCAATACAACTATTTTTTGTATTTCCTTTGTTCTCGGAGGGTTATAGGGGCTGGACAAATTTATCTTCTTTTAGATCGAATGTTCGAGAATCATCTACAATTATTGCTAGACGCTAGGAGCTCTAAAAGAGAATAGGACCGAGCCGGTCAGGGAAAACAGCGATAACAAGTAATAAATAGTATAGCTAGTAGGGCAATGAATACCCGCGAAGGATATATATCAGGTTGGGGTTGGAGGCGGCGAAGATCTTGGTGATGCCATGTCCGTGACATCACCGGCGATAGTGCCTGGTCTAAAAGGCATCGACACCCACGCCCACATTCTCTCTTTCCTCCTTTCCCTTCAAACAGACACCTGCGAGGACGCCCACAACTGCCTAAGGCATACCTACCCCTAAGGCGCCACCTACCTGGTATAAGGCGGTGCTTGTCAGTCTCGTTCCTTCACCAGCTTAATTACGCTAGCACAGTTCCTCCAGGCTTCCTTTGGCGGGCCGCTTGCCGGACCGGTCCCTCCTGTATCCATGTGAGAGCCGTTTATGGCTTTATTATGCCCCTCCTTCACAGGTACGTACTGTTTGTCACCACGCACGGTCCTCAGCCACAGTGCGCCACAAATGGTGGTCCCTGCAGAAACTCTTTTAACATTAGACAACTGCGACACATTTCCTGCAAGTCACTGTACAATTCATATTCGCGATAGCCACAAGTCGACTTGATAACACGCAACGTTGAAGACAGATTGCGAAACCTTACCTATTCTTTCTTACTAACCTACCCTACATCAAACACCTCGTGCCATGGACAGCAGGCACTGCTTCAGCCGCCGTAGATGGGACTCTGAACACTTGAAGAATAGCCTTCAAGTTAGCTTGCCAATAATACAAACCCCACGAGATTCTGCCGAGAAACGGACAAACGAAGAGGCAAAAGCAGAAATTGGACACTGCAAGGGCTTTTACGAGATTATAGCAAAAATTGGGAAATGGATATGTACAATAGCAACTAGTGCCCTATTGGTTGTAAGCCACCGGGCGAAATAAATTGTGTGTGTATTATACCCGATGCTGGAGTGTTTACCGGATAGTGGAGGTGGGAGAAGTTGCTTTAACTAAAGCTACGGCAATATGTGGCGTGCATGCTGTTACGGCAATGTGTGGAGGCACCTGGCTGGTTCGTGTCTGGGGAAAATGCAGGGGATATCACCAAGGTTTCCGAGGTTTTGTACTTACATCAACATTCTAGCTTCGCAGAAAACAACCGCCTTTACATTGGCAATATACTTCCAAGATTAAAATTAACATCATACAATCGGAGAACATGTCCTCCTTACAATCCAAAACATGGCACTAGACACCCATGGGAAGTCATCCGTCGAGGTATTCGAGATGTCTCGTCAACACCAAACACCCCAGGAGGCGCGCCCAGTTGAAAGACCGTGGCAGGCTATTCATTCCCATCCCAGATTGGTCATCTACGCAACCATCGCATACATAGGACCGCTCATATTCAGATTCGACGTAGTAATTGTTGGTGCAATTTCTGCCCTCCCACGATTTGGGTGAGAACCTTACACCATGCGTTTACTGTGATGTGCCTGGTGAGAAGAGTGAGGGACGCAGGTCAATAGCTCGTAGGGATGATGATAGGGGTCATAGGTGATATTGATTGATCTCTGACATGCCAAGGACAGGCGAGAGCTGCGCTATATATGCTTTTTCTCTAGTCCCACGCTGGTGCTTCGCTGGTTATGGGCTGAGGCTCTATCACGGGCCTGGAGGCACGTGACATTTACACACCGCTCTTCAAGGTCTGTGCTAACCATGCGCTTTAGAATGGATTTCGGGGACAGTATTGCTGAGACGTACGTCCTACCAGCCCTCCGGCTAGGTCTATGGAACGGTCTCGTGCAAGCAGGCGCTGTAGCCGGGTCTGTGTGTATCGGCTGGTTCCTGGGTAAACCCCCCCCAGAGAAAAAAAGAATTACAGCCAAAAATGGCCCCGATGCTGCAGTTAATTCTGACAGTTGTTTAAGCATTTTGATTACTTGGGATAATCTTTTTTAAAAAAATCTTAGCAAATTAACATACGATTATAAAACTAAACTAAATCTAATCATAAAGCTTTACTAAATCCTATCAAGAATTGACTGTTTTTGCAAAGTGACTGAAATTACTAATTATATGCGATTTGCAAGTGGCTCACTCGTTTTGTCTAGCTCACTCGCTTGTGAAGCACGTTGTGTATGTTTGCATATATCTATGATTGCCCGCTATCATTGTGCTTCATAGAACTGGTGTGATTGAATGATAGGCCGGGATATGCATACCGAACGATGAATGAATTCTATCTGATGGAATAAGGATTTGGTTTAACATTAGAATTAAAACATAATGCCAAGAGTTAAAAACGTAAAGACAAGCAATTTGATTCTCGTCTCCCTTTACTGTTTGTTTAATTATAACGGACTCACAAGCTTTAGAGTCCCTTATTTCTCTATAAACCTGCTCCTTCATACTATCTTCTTCAATGCGTTACTGGTAGAAGAACGGAATCACGCGAACATGATCGACATATCCTTATCGGACGACACGTCATTGAATGGCGTTTTCGTCATCCTCGGCGTACCGCAGCGGCGCCGGTGTTCCAAACTTGAAGCGCTGGGTTGCTTGGACTCGGAGGTAGTCGTCTGATCTCATCTTGCTCTGGTGCCACTGAATCCAGAACATCTGCTCGTGCTCCCGGAGGTATCGGCTGCCGTGAAAGCTGTGCAGCACGACTTGGCGGGACATCATGCCGAGCTTTCGGCGATATTCGCTCTTAGCATAGAAGCGATCAGAAAGCCACTTAACGTCGTCAGGTGTAATTTCATCCGGAAGAGTAGGGGCATTCGTCTTCATCCCAGCCTCGTCGGTGAACCGAGTCCATGGCCCAACCATTCCCAGAATAGCGATCTGAGCGCGGGCCAGTGTCATAGGATCGTTAGGCGGCACAACTTCTCCGTATCGCAGGTCCGGATTCTCTGTATCTGTTAGGACTAGTGCTGTAGCACCGACCTCGGTGGCGACGATGGGCACTCCAGCCAGAGCTGCCTCGCCGATGGCCAGGGGCAGACCCTCGGAGATAGACGAGTTCATAAAGAGCCAGGCGTCCTTCAGCACCTCTTTAGGGTTGCCAAAGCCGGCCAGGATGACCTTGCCCGAGAGGTTGTGATCCACGATGAACTTCTCCATCTCTAGCGCGTACGCCGGCTGGCGATCCTTAGCGCCATAAACTACAAGCCGGTAATCGGTAAAACCGAAGCAGTTGACGATGATATCAGCGGCCTGGATGGCCGCCTTAACACCCTTGATAACCTGCACGTTGGATAACATGACAACTGTGGGTATGTCTGTGCGGATCTTGTCGACGGGAGTGAAAGACTCCATGTTACTGATACCGTTAACAATAGGGTCGATCTTGCGACGGAACAGGTTTCTGTTGCCAACTGTGCCCTTGTCTGTGCCGATCTCAGCTTCCCACATGCTGCAGGTAATGGTTAGCAGGGTTAAAAATGTATACTCCGGGAGGTGAACTTACGGGTTGAAGAGGGACGCACAGGGGGTGATGACATCGGCGTGGAAGTAGGCAAGGCGGGTAGCCAGGCCAATGCCAGCGAGAAGCATCGACTGTACAGAGAGGGGGAGCTCGCTCTGGGCAGCACTGATGTTAAGACAACACTCTCGCCACATGATGGCGTGATCCCAGATACCAAAGTTGGTACCGCAGCGGTACTTAAGAACTAGGCCGAACAGACTGCTGATGCCATGGTGGGTGCTCTGGAAAACACGGGGGCAGTCATCGGGAACTTTGGTAGCATAGATGAAGAAGTATGCCTTATAGATACCCAGGGCAATACGGAAGTCAGAGATGCTAGGGCGCTCGATCTCAAAGCACTGAGATGGGTTGGTGATATTAGGGTCATCGTAGTGGGTGAGCCAGGCAGCCACCCAGGCATCCTCGACCTGCTTAGACTGCCAGGTAAAGGCGTAATCCTTATGCTCATAGTACTTAGCCATGGACAAGATGACATTGCTGTACTTGATAAGTTCTGGGCGCGAGAGACGATTCGTACGAGCACCCTTGACAAAATCCATGAGAAGCGGCACAAAGACGCCAGCAATATCTCGCTGAACATCCGTGTCGGCAGCCTTCTCGTCAACCTGAGACTCAAGGATGTTATCGATGACACCGTGGTTGGCTGTTCCGCCGTCAATACCCCAGAGAGGGAGTAGCTTGAGTGACTGGACGCTCTTCTCAACTTGGAAGCGAGGAATACCATAATCATTAGCGCACTCAGCCAGAACGTGGTTGCGGATTGTCGTGTGGCCGTTGACCAGATCACGTCGGCAGTTAGAAACTCCACCAGGTGCAACTGGCCAACATCCAATGTCATTAAAGATAACGGAAACTCGCTTGTTAGTGTCATTGAAGCAATCTTGAGGTCGCGAAGTAACCTGAGTAGCGTCATTGCTAAGTCCCATGGCATAGAGATCCGAGGTCTTAATAGTGAGGAGGGACACCTCAGACACATCCGTCTCAATGTCAATAGCCGCAACGATCTGGTCAATGTTCTCATCTAAGGCACAGCGGGCGCCGTCAAGGTGCCCGCTGTCTCGTGCCTTCCAGTACTTGCAGAGGAGATACTCCTCGCGAAGGATGAGCTCATCCATCCAGCAGGCCGTTACCGCATCGAGGGTGCCGCTCTTGAGCCAATGGCTCCACAGCTCAGTGCGAATGCGCCAAGTGGGCACACGACCATATGTGCGTCGGTTCCACAAGACGACCCAGGACACAGGGTTTATAGAAGAAAGAAGAGTGGGAGTTCTGCTGGCGTACCGCTTCATCTGCCGAATCTGAAGGGTGCTATGGAAGATGAGCAGGTCATCTGAATCGAAAGACAGATCCTTGGGGCGGTGCATCAGAGCAGTCTCGTTGGGGAAGACCTCAGGGGCGACGGCAATGACTGTCTTGGCTCCGTTATCCTCCTGTATATAGGTGGTGACTACTGGATCACGCCGGTGAAGGTACTCGAATTCGCTCGTGTACGTCTTGTTGTTGATCGTCCTCATGATGCGGCCGATTTTCTTAGACGGAACCCAGGTGTACTCCGCAGGATCCACAGGCTTACCCCAGAAGACGGAGAGCATGTCATTACTAGTGGCACAGGCCAGCTTGAAATCGGCACGGAGGACGTCGGAGTTACCCTTGGGCACAGATTTGTAGTGATACTGGAAGACCAAATCCATGTCACCGAGTGTCCATGTGCCTCGTATGACACGCCCATACTTGTCGTAGTAACCGACGATTTGGGAGCACTCCTTGGCAATGATCTTGCTGAGTGGCCAACGCATGTGACTGTCAGGGTCGTATTGGTAAGTGGAAGTACCACCACTTTTGTCCTCTCGGCTCTTAAGACGGTATTCTGCGTCATAGGTATTGACATATAACGGCTTTTCCTCAGCTGGAGCATCCTTAAGATCCCCAGGATAAACTCGCAACACCATAGTTCCATGGTCATTAATGGATGAGAAGCCGGTTATGGTCTTACGCGGCAATTCAACGATGATGGAGCTTTTGACAATCTTGCGTCGGGCACCCTTTCGCATGAGACGAGTGATGTTCACAAGAGCAGGTTGGCGGTAGATAAGGATCCAGTAAACCCAGAAGTTCTTAACAGATCGACAGGCAATCCAGATAAGCAGGAAGAGGTAGACCAGGGTGCCTCGAAGGGGGATGGTTCGGAGACAGTACACTAGCTCTCGCTCAATGTTGGATCCTCCACCGGACAGGATGGCAACCCACTTGACGAAGACGCATGGGATTGAGATGAATCGCCCGCAAATGCTCTGGAGAACGGTCAAAGGCCTGGGAGTGCGACTGATGGTGACAGGCTTAAGCTCGGCAGGAGACTCGGGGATTGCGTCCTGTGACTGGCCGAGGAAAGCGGCAATATGGCGCAGTCTTTCCTGGCACTTCTGGTAAACCCTCAGAGTAAGAGCGACATGGAAGTCCATAGTCTGCAGGCTTACCTTAGCAGCAGACGCCCATTGAGTGAACTCTAAGGACAAAGCAACTGGCTCTCCAGAAATACGGCGCAGAATGGCCTCACGAACACTCTGAGGGGTCGTCTCCCACTTAGAGTCGACATCAAAGTCAAGGCAGAGATGTCTCATCATTCCTGCCTCAGTCTTAAGAATAAGACGGTTTAGATGCTGCCCACTCTCCATTGAGAGCTCAAACTCGATTCGCTTGCACAGACAGTCCGTACCAATGAGAAAGTGTTCAGCCTCAACAGACTGGTCGTGTGAAAGCTTGAACTCGGAACGAGCAACATGGTAGAGGATTGACTCGCTGATGACAGTGGCCAACATGAGCTGCCAGGCGGAGAGAGATGACTCAGCCTCTCCCATGAAGCCGACTGTCAGTTGGAGAACACTTCCCTCCTGCAAGCTGAAGGCACTAACCTCTGCCAAACCAGCTTGAGCGAAGTCCTCCCTACTGGCAACTTTGACAATGATCTTTCGTTCAGACCACATGTTGAGCGCGGTTGTCAAAAGCTTGGTCGACAAGGCTGCACTGTTTGCAATCTTGTTAGGCTTCTCTATGCTGCGGGCAAGCAGGTTCGTGATCTTTTCAGACGGGGCCTTTCCATCTTCGCTCCAGAGTTCCAAGCCAGAGAAGGTCTTTCGCAGACCAGAGTTCGGGATCCCCTTATGCATGGACTCTTCGGCGCTGTACCTATGCTGGACGAAGATAGTGGGCTCACCACTGCGAGACTTAGATCGGTTGCGAACGGGCGACGGTGCACCCCAGTCCTTCCAGGACCAGAGGGACGTTCCAATAGCAGCGAGGACAGCAGCCGTATTCTGTGCGATTATATCGTTGTACAGAAATTGGGAGGTAGCGGGAATAGCATGGAGAACGCAGCCAATGATGAATCCCAGGGCAGCAGAGGTCATGATGATTGACATGTGGGTTGTGACATTGGTGGTAAAACACCTATTGAACTGGAAGATGATACTGGACGTATAGCCCAAGACGTAGAGATAGTAGAGGGTGGCCGTCTGATAGCTGTCAACGAAAACCCATAGAAGTAGCGTAGTCGAGCCAAACACGAATAAGAGTTTAGACATGATGTCAGTCAGCGCCTTGACAATGCTTGCTCGGCGATAGGCCTCAAACTCCTTAGCCAAGTTTTGAGCATGCTCGAAGTCGCGCAGCCTATCCTTAGATATGCGGTCCCTAAGCCCCCAGTACTTGTGTAGCGTTGAATCAAGAAGCATGGCTGCCACACAGAAGTAAATGATGCAGAGGCAGATACCATAGCGGGCTCGGGAGTCAGTGTAAATGCTAGGGCAGTGTCCGCTAGCACACCATACAATCATAACCCAGCGATCCATTAGAGCGACTAGGAACAGGCCAAGGGTCTGTCCAACATCGTACCGGGCAAGACGGAAGAGCGTGAAGACATTGTGGTCCTTCAGGCCTCGGACCAGCTGGCTCTGCTGGTTCTTCGACTCATTGAGCTGTGTGAACCAAGCCGTGCTGAAAGCATCAGGGTGGTTACCAGTAGGGTTCGTCTTACGGAAGAGCCAGTCAATGTATGGCACTCCCTTTGCAACTCGTGAAACGAAAGGATCTGAGAGCACATGAGCGGCTTGTGCTTCGGCAGTGCGGCGCTGGTAAGACTCCAGGACTGCAGAGAAGGTCTTCAGAGCCAGAGCATCCTGATCCTCCAAGCCTTCATCAGTTGTCTCTGGGCACAGTCTGGCAGAGTACCACTCGATGATGTCCTTCTGAGAGAACTTGGGGATATTGTCCATCCAGTTAGACCACTCGTGGCAAAGTCGGCGGTATCGGTATATCGTGAGGGCTAGGTAGGTGTACATGATTGGAAGGTAGATCATGAGGTCATGACCATTGATGAAGGTGGATATCAGAGGCGAGAGAAAAAGGAGCAGCATGTTCTGGAGCAGAAGGCTGCGTCCGGAGGTGATGGGGCTCCCGTGCTGGTGCATGGTACTCATGATTCCCAGCAGGTTGAAATAAGTTGAGATACAGATAAGATAGGCAACGAAAATGAAGCCAACGCTGACGGAGAACCGCATTGTAAACATGATCAAACCCATGACCGAGATAACAAGGGTTAAAATAAAACCACCTGAGAGCCTCTGGACGTGGAATTGGATCATGTTGTTGTAGGCATAGTGAGCAAGATAGTAGTTGCCAATGCTGCCTACCCAGCCAGTAACACCAGCTGTTAACAGGAGAGAGATGAGTAAAGCATAACCAGTAGCCTCAAGATGTTCAGAGTTCATAAAGGCTGTCATAAAAAAGCCGCGTCCGACAAAGGTAAGAAGGATGACATCAACAATAGCTGGAACACAGAAGATAGACATAGCACCAGCATTAGCAAATCGCTTCTTCCACAGCTGGGCCGTTTCGTAAGAGGTGAGCTTCGTTGAGGACGAACCATGAGAAGGCGCATTGTCGCTATGGTTGAGGGTGGGCGATGTATCAGGGCTAAAGTACATAGTCATAATCTCATCGGACGGTCTGTCGGCGGCAGTGGGAGGTCGATCCTGAAGGAACCCACGGTATCGCTGGTAAATAATACTACCAAGGTCACGGGGAAGTAGGCCGAAGTAGATCTCGCACTGGGATCCAAGAATCCAAAGCTCAGAGAAGACAGCAGCTTGGTCCGGCTGCGAGAGGAACATGGGGCAGCGATCGGTAGACTCGTTGTAGACCTCTTCAAAGGCTGCCCGTCGGAGGATGCTGAAGAATATGATGGCAAAGAGTTCAGCGTTGATGTCAACGTAATCGCAGTTGGTCCACGATTTCCATGGGTCATAGGAATGCAGAAGGACATTGGTCAGCGAGTTGAGAGTCTCTCGGTCTCCAAAGAAAAGTGCTTCATTGATGGCCTGGTCAGTGAGATGGTGCAAGCGAACCAAATCGTCGAGGCTAGGCAGCTCCGTCGCACCTTTTCGCACGTAGTGTTGCAGGCGCAGGCGAAGAATGTCCCGCATAGTCATCGACCCATCAAGCACATTCTGAGCACATGTCTGGGTCCAGGAAGCCTTGGTAGTCTCGTCGACGAGGTAAGACCAGCAGTGCTCTTTGATCGCGGCAGCCAATGGGTGGCTCATGCCAGAAACGTGCAACTTCTGAACCAAGCTGAGAGCCTCCGAGTACGTGGCCCTCTCGATGGTGGTTCTGATGCTCAAGGGGATACCGGAGCGGTCACCCTGGTCGTTGGCACACTCCATGCAAAGCTCTTGCACGAATCGCTCTTCACGAGAAACCTGCCGGAAGGCTAGCCAGGTGTGAAGAACGGTAGCTGCATCACTGGGAGCCTTTTGCGAGACATAGATGTCCACACAGTTCTCGCGGGACGCCTCTCGGGCCTTTGAGACACCCCAAAAGTGGGCATCGCTATCTGGGACACTAAAGCCAGTGTCCATGCCCTTATAGATGCGGACCTGATGGTCCACAAGGGACTTGATGAGGTCGTGGACAGCGACGTCGCACTCCTCATTCTCAGCCAAAGCTGATAGAGCGGCTACTAGCGTTTCCTCCTCAGTACCCTCGACAATATGCAGCATGTTGAGCTCCTTGAGATGGTCCTGGGTGTCAACAACGGCTTCGTGGTGCGCCAAATGGGGCTCAGACGTCAACGGGAAACAGCCCAACGGCGAAAGTGTCTTTCCATCGCTAGAAGAGTCCCAGAAGTTGGATCGAAGAGGCGCCAATTCAACGTAATCAGGGGATGAGTGTGACTCGGGCACTTCATCGTAAATGGCCCTGAGTGCGGGGGCAAGGGCCTCATGTCTCAGAAGCTGAGACGCCTGGGGAATCACGGCGTCGAGCTCATCGAGAGGCAGTGGGGCAGTTTCGACGACACCGGATACTTTGGGAATATAAACCGTCCTGGTCTCTGATACCCAAGATTTTTGGAGCTGTTCACGCGTCAGCGGTGCTTTTCTAAGGGTACAGGATTGATGAACATACCTGGATAGTTTCTGATCGACGTAGATACTCAAAGCCACTGAGGGTCTGCGTAGCGGAGAGGATAGGTGCCTTGAGATTCATGTTGGTATCGATGGGGCCATGTTCAATGACAGCGCCGAAGTGCTCGGCCAATCGGACAGCCCTGCGGATGACTGCGGGATGAGGTGGAGTCTCCCAGCGGTCAAGGAAGCCGATGAAGAAATCGGGCCTCTCCTCGCGTTCCTTGTGGCATCGCCCCATGATCTTTCGGAACCGCTGCGCCCTGAAGTAGTCACGGCGGTCGCCATTAGAGAGGATGAGAGCGTTCTCCACGATGAGGCCGGAGGCGAAGGTTAAGTTGATAGAGTCGAGTACATCGGAGTCGTGGTCGCATGACAGAAGGACGGGAATTCTAGACCGATACAGGCATTCCACGAGGCTATCCATTTGTTTGGGCTTCTTCGTCTTGGAACAATGGAGGACAAAGCCGTCCAAGTTGTTGCGAACGTAGGTGCCCGCGAGGGAATCGGTGGTGGCATCGATTTGGGAATCTTCCAAGGCGCCAGAGTCAAAAGAGTTGATGTCGAGACTGGCCAGGCTCATCTTGGTTTTAACACATTCAGTTGTACAGAGGGAAGAGCGTGAATGTCCATCCTCACCCGCGACATTGTCCTCCATAACCAAAGGTAAGACGACGAGGTCATAGGATCTGGACTCACGCTGAGTCGACAGTGATTCAGTGTCCGAGAGAAAAGTGAACGACTTGGTCGAACGGAATGAGTGCCTTGGAGTTTCATGGTTGATAGATGCCTCATCAGAGTTACGTCTTTCCTTCTGTCCACTGGATCGAGATTAGAAGAGTCATCGGTGTGTGAGGGGCACGAGTTTACCCGAGAGTCTTTGGTGAGTCCGATTTGCGTGATTGCAAAAGAATATAGACGAGGAAGTGGAGGAGAGAGACCAAGATGGCCGCAGCACCGATGGTGAAGTTTGCTACTTGAAACAAACTGTTGAACCTCTTTTCCGCAGGAAGTATACTGTTGCAGTAAATCTCAAACGGGGAGCTGGAGCACTCCTCAATGGTCGCGTCCTTCTGCCCAGGCTGAAAGAAAGAAGCCATCTTGAACGGAAGAAGAGTAAGAAGAATAGACGCAGTCTAACACAGCTACGGGTGTGAAAGCGTCACGTAGCGAGAGGCTTGAGATGATAGTTAACACACACAACAAAAAAAAAGAAAGGGGGGGAGGGAAGGAAAGGAAAGACATAGAATGCCGAGGGCATCACGGAACGAGAGGCAGGCATGATCGCAGCATCACTCAGCTGTACAGCTGGCATCAACAAGAGGCGGATAGGCGCACGCCCATCGATCTAGGCCTGCCATTCTGTCCGATGTTACCAGTTCACCCGATGCCGAAGTCGCGGTGGCAGTTAGCATGTGCTATGCAGTTGCATGACGTAGAGGCATGACGTGACTGCAGCCATCTCCGCCGCCATGACATGCGTCGATGCAGCCGCAGAACCCAACTCCTGATAGACGAACGACTTCAACTCCCGATAGACGAACGACTTCAACTCCCGATAGACGACCTGCCCCAACAACCACGATGGGAGAGCCGCGGGCACCTGACGATGGCGCCTAGCATCGGCGAGAGTCACCCCACTTGCGCGATGCATCCAGTTGTGGCGCTGGCGCTGTAAATAGAACAGCAACCCACCACGCACACCGCTAGCGTCGCACGCGGGGCAGCTCCAAGTAGCTCCAGGCACCGTAGCCTGCGGGACCGCTGGGTGGGATTCAAGTTCACCTCAACATCGATAATGTGGGAACAATCCGTCACAGTGTCATCAGGTGGCTTCTGCGAAGTTCCAGGCCCGGCTCGTTGGGCGGCCTGGTGACATGGTATAATCTTAACCTCTCGTGCCGGGACCGAGAAAGCTTGGCTCGGTGAGGAAGACGCATCCACGTTCCATCCCCAGCCCTCTCGTCCACCAGGAAGCCCGCCAGCCAAGTTAGGCAAGGTGGCTCGGCCTCCGAACTGAGGTTGATTCATGCTCAGACCGTGGGTGAGCAATGGAAACGGCGTAGCGCTAATTGCCAGGCTAAGCTAGCTCCTTGTGAGGTTCATCGGCCAGGAACCAGCCAAGAACTAGGAACACAGGCCAGACATGACCAGAAGTCACCACAGGTATCACGCCGAGGGCGGCCTGGACGAGGTCAAGCCCGAGGTGCAGGGGCAACGGTCCTGCCGCCTTGCAAAATGAAATTTGATCAAGCCCGTTGGGTCGGTCAGTATTCTTTTCGTTTCTCGGAGTTACATGATAAAGCTGGAGGGCAGCGCCCAGTCTTGGAACTCATGCCCTATCCACTCGAGCATCTTTTGATTTTCAATCTACAACCAACACATCGTTATCCACAAGAGTAGTGTTGTCATACGTGTCCAAGTGTCAAGCACAACCTCATATCAAACATCTTTTTCAAAAATTCAGAAACAAGCACCAGAGTTTGTCAGAGATCCTTAGACCCATACAAAGCCGATATGCAGACCACCATGAAGGACAATTTCAACTCCCTCTCCCTCTCCTCCTCCTCCTCTTCCATTTCACTTGGAGATTCTTCTGCTACCACTTCTGATTCCGACTATGAGGATGGATTCGCCAGCCACATTCGCTGGCCCACTGCCAATAGCAGCTTCATCCTCGTCATTGGCGGCCTGGGCTACATCGGATCACACACTTCTCTGGAACTCCTGAAGGCCGGGCATAATGTCATCATTGTCGATGATCTCAGCAACAGCTTCTATAGCGTCTTCACTCGGATCCGAAAGCTTGCTGAGATTCACTGCGGGGAGACTGATAGCTTCATGCCTATGCTTCACTTCCACAAGGTCGACTACCGCAGCAAGTCGATGCGATTCCTCCTAGAGTCGTACTCGGATTTCGTTGCCACCACACCTAGCTCTCCTAGAAGCTCTCCTGGACTTAAACGACAAGTCCGAATCGCTGGTGTTATTCACTTTGCCGCCTACAAGTCTGTCAGCGACTCTATCGCTAAGCCGATCCAATACTACCGTAATAATGTGTGCGGACTGGTTGAGCTGGTCGAGCTTCTTGGCAAGCATAATATACGCAACTTTGTTTTCTCATCTTCCGCCACCGTCTACGGAACCAAGGCTGATGAGGGGCGCCCCCTGAAGGAGGAAGATCTTGTTCACCACCCCGAGAGCTACATCGACGACAACGGCCAGGAGCAGGTCAGAATGCCCATAGTCACTGGACTCCTCAGCCCATATGCCCGAACTAAGTACTTCTGTGAGGCCATTCTCGCTGACATTGCCCTCTCTGATCCCGCCTGGCGCATTGTCGCTCTGCGATATTTCAACCCCATTGGCTGCGATCCTTCTGGCGTCCTTGGAGAGGACCCCAAGGGTGTGCCCACCAACTTATTCCCGGTCCTCACTCAGGTCTTAACTGGCCAACGCAAGGAGCTCGACATCTTGGGAACTGACTGGGATACCCGAGATGGCACTGCGATCCGCGACTTCATCCACGTCTCCGACTTGGCCCGCGGCCATATTGCTGCCCTCAACACCAACATCACCGAGCCTTTCCGTGCCTTCAACCTAGGCACTGGCAATGGCACCACCGTGCAGGAGGCGGTGGATAGTCTTCAAGAGGCTTCGGGCCAGACGATCCCTGTCAACATGGCACCGCGCAGGGCTGGCGATGTTGGAATGTGTGTGGCCGCTAACCAGCGAGCCGTTAAGGAGTTGGGGTGGACAGCAACTGAGAGCATGAAGCAGTGCGCAAGGGACCTGTGGAACTTCGTCTCCGGAACTCAGTCGCCAGAGAAGTCGGCGCAACAGGTGTAAGAGCAGATGGGGAAGGGTGTCATTGGCGCATACCACAGGAGCCACAACTGAGGGCTCTGCATTTGTTACTTTTACTTGTTTAGTTGAGTAATTGACATAAACGGTTCCTGCATCCTCCTTGCTAAAACTTGTTGGGCCTTCATGTGTTACATTGCCAGGTACGGCTAAGGGGAGGAGCCCTCAGCTACTGCGTAGTGACGTGTTAGCTTTTACAAAATGTGACATACCGTCCCCCTAAAGCACGGAGAACCCAGGACTACCATTCGAATTCCCGAGTTTATGACTAGATACGGGCGTGAAGTTGGTGACGACGTGTGAGGTGTGAGGCGTGGTCGCGTTCATTGCAACGGCTGCATGACTACATATGCTCCATATTGCTCCATGATCTCTCTCTCTATGCGCAACGTTGCACCCCAGATGACGCCTTCAACGCCCGCAGAGGCCCGTGTCCGAGCCACACAGACGATAGTGCAACTGCGAAGACGTGCTGCGCACATGGCAATTGCCTCCTTCAGCCACCCGTCTGTCTAATACCTGTCGCCGGTCTGCGATCTGTTGGTTGCCAGCCTCCTCGTATCATCACTCGCTCTACGATTGTGCAGCGCGTGAGACTATTGAATGTTAATGTTTAACGCTGGCTGGGTTCCGTCAGCGGCAAAACTCAACCACATTTTAAGCTTGCCCCGACCAACACGCTTCTGCAGGGGCCATCGCATACATTTGTGTTTTTGTTCTCAACCCCACCACTCCCCACCCACTAACCACCGATCTACACACCTACTACGGAGTAGCCACCGATCTACACACCCACTAGCCACCGATCTAAGACAGACCACGCGCGTTTGGACCACCCCCCTGAGCTTGGGACGGCCCGTGCACGCGAGCCTCTGATTGGCCAATCAGCTGAATTCGGTCAGGACCAGGGTTAGGGTTATCAGGCCCACCAATCGAGTGGCCGCGTGCACCGGCCGTTCCAAACTCCGAGGCGGTCCAAACGCCAATGGTCTGTCTGCCTTACCCAAAGCCAAGAAAATAAACTTCACGGTTCAAGGGGTATAGGGCAGGAGTGCATGGCCAAGCAAGGTTTAAACTAATGCTAACAAGTTTAAAGCAAAGTCTATCGTAGAGATGGTAACGATGGACAGTGATGGATGCCGACAAGCGAGTGACCCACTCCTCACCTTAGAAGAGGGAAAATTGTTTCAAGCTGACATGTCTAGCTCTGTGCTGTACGTTTTCCCCTGTCCGCAGTATTCCACCCACCCATCTAGTGTCATCTTCTTGATGACGGTGCTGAAGCCCTTGGTACCTGCTGCGTTGCCAGAGTGCGAGCAGGTTTCCTTTCTGGCAGAGGTTAAGACTTTTCGGGAGGTTCCTGCGGGGTATTCGATATGGAAAACTGGTTTGTCCGCTTTGATGAAGGCGGCAAACGCCTCGCACTCCGAGTACTTAACACATTGCTCGTTGACAGAAAAGTGCACGTGCTCTAAAACATCGGCAATAATGTCACCCGCGTTCTTAAGACCAGTAGACATATTGTAAGATGACGCAGTCTCGGAAAGGAACCTGACAAAATCAATCGCGTCCTGAGCGGTTAGGTCAAGGCCATTATCATTTTGCTTGGAACCCAGCCAGTGTTAGCCAAATGCAACAACAGAGCATGCGCGTTTTGTAGTAGAAGAATAAGTAAATCGAGGAGTGAACTTACGAAGCCATCGACATTGTCGGGATCAATTGCATCGCATCCCTTTTCTGCCGCAAACTCAATGCGCTTCTTCATAATCTTGCGTACATTGTCGCTGCGCACGTCGATCCAGCGCTCATCAGGCCAGCCCTCGAGAACCTTACCCAGGTCTGCCTTTTCAAAGTCATCTTTGTCGTCTCTCCAGTTCTCCCATGATCCGGCGCTGAAGTAGCAGATGACCTTTTTCCCAGATTTCTGAAGAGCCTTGATCGTATTGGCATCATTGTCGTAAACGTCTAGGTCGTAGATTTTCACATCGGGTGTGACAATTCCGCCGTCGACCTTGATAGGTTTCATTAAAACAATCTGCCATGAATCACCGACTGCAGGTTGCCATATGGAAATCGCATTGTTTCCCGAGGTCAAAGAATCGCCTCCATTGCTGTGAGGTTTACAGCCCAGACCAACGCCCAGACCCACACACGAGGGGATGGTGATGGTCAGCAAGATCCCGACAATGGCAAACTTCCTCCATCGAGGCCACAATTTCTTGAATGACCCCTCGAATGTGCCGTCTCGAATGATAAGCATCGTGAACACGACAAAAAGAAGCCTTATAGGGTAGGTGACGATTTGTGTTGTTGGAGGTCAGACCACGTGTCTTGGGCGTGACCGGACTGAGGGTTATATGGGACTTGTGTGAATCGGGATAAGGAGCAATTCGGTATCTAGGGGAAGGGAGAGGCCTATTTTGTAGGGAAAATATTCCCTCTATTCCTTTCCATCTGATTCCCAGCGTTGCTACTTGATCTTGCTTGTCCGCCTGCTTCCTGCTGCTCGGCATGCCGGTCGATCAGCTGCCCCAGCAAACTCAGCAAAGTCAACAATATGCGCGAATGTCGTGAGGCTCGACTGTATAGAAGTGCAACTAGTAGCACTATTCTAAGATATGTGAAACGAGTTGTGTTTATTGGAAACTAAAATTCTCTCTGAGGCTTACTATAGCCCATACGCCGAACAGCTCCTTGCCTGCAAGCCCAAGGGTGCCACTAACGCCACCAGCCCCAACAAAACCAACACTTATGACGAGCCCGTCATCTCCACCAAGAGCAGCCTCACCGTTGACATTACCTCCAAAAACCTCACTATCTCAGGGACTACTACCTCCACAGAGACGACTTCCATCAGGAATGCAAGCACGGGCCCCCTCGAGGGTGATGGTGTCATGATGATGGATGGAGTGCTTGGCTAGATAGACCACCCCGGACATCTGGCCTTCTCACCAGGAACCGGATATGTGCTGCCTCGCTAGTCTAGATCCAGAACTTCTGGCAATTTCAGCCATGTCGGCCTTTTGGGCAATCTTTTTCATTTTTCTATTAAAGGCCCTCGCTGGCCAGGGTGTTTTAAAAAATCATCCATCCAGCCTGGATTCCATCTCTCGTTTCCAGCTTGTGCTTGCTTCTCCGGTCACATCATTTGTACCATCCTTCGCTCAGCCAAGACTCGATCTGAGTCGATACTCTCTTTGCATTCACTTTAATTTTTCTCTCCGTCCGTCTTCGACGATCGACAAACGCCATGCGTGTTCTCAACTTAGCCGTTGCGGCCACAGTTAATTTCGCCGCCGCCTCTCGCAGTGCTCCTCATGCCGCCAACGTTGACAGCACGATTCTCGTCATTGCCGCCGACGACGCCACTGCTTCAGCTGCCAACTTGGGTCTCCTTGCCTATGGCATCCCCTACGAGAACTTCATCGTACCTCAGGCTGGTGTTGACCTCCCGGTTCTGAACTCCTCCATGACTGCCGGCCGCTACGGTGGTATAATTGCCATGGGCTCTGTTTCCTATGACTATAGCGGCACCTGGAAGAGTGCTCTTACCGATGCCCAGTGGAACGCTCTCTATGCTTACCAGTCTGACTTCCGCATCCGTATGGTCCGCATCAACGAGTTCCCCGGTCCCAAGTTCGGTAACAAATATTCCCTATTTTCTAGCAGATTGACCGAAACTACTAACACGTATCAATAGGTACCAGTGCTGTGGGTGCGGGATGCTGCGGTGATGGTGTTGAGCAGCTTGTTAGCATCACCGACAACTCGGACTTCCCCACTGCCAATATCAAGACGTGAGTTTGAACGGCATAACGAACCTCTGAGACACCCGCTAATAAACCCTAGCAACGCCGGCCTCTCCACCAAGGGTCTTTACCATGTTCCTGCGACTATCACTGACACCAACACTACCCGTACCGTCGCTAAGTTTGGCACTGCCACTGGCTTCACTAGCGAGAGCGTTGCTGCCGTCATCAACAACTTCAATGGACGCGAGCAATTCGTCTGGTTCATGAGCTGGGCTCCCGACTGGTCCCAGACCTGCAGTTTCCTTCAGCACAGCCACATCCACTGGCTCACTCGCGGTGTCTTCCTAGGCAAACGCAAGGTACACCTGTCGTGTCAGGTCGACGACGTCCAGCTCAGCACTGAAATTTACTACCCTGCCAACCAAGAGTTCAAGCTCCGCACTGGTGACCTCGCCGCCCACGTCACTTGGCAGAATGACATCAACTCTCGACTTCCTGCTGGCTCTGACTTTCGGCTGGAGCTTGCTCACAATGGCAATGGTGACTTCATATCTGCTACTGCCACCTCAACATCTTCTACCTCCTGCAATCCCAACTACGCCGTCGATTATAACTCTCCCCCCGACACCGCCTTGGAGTTTATGAAGCCCCCTGGCACCGGTACTGACCTCTGGCCTTCCGAGTTCCAGACATACGGCTGGCAGAAGATCTGCGCTTCGCTTGATGACGTTGCTTCTTGGTTCCTGAACGCCGATAACCTCAACAAGTTTGCGCATGTCTCTCACACCTTTACCCACTTGGAGCTCAACAACGCTACATACGCTGATGCCAAGCGCGAAATTCAGTTCAACCAAGCCTGGATGGCTCAGATGGGTATTGACAAAGCAAACCGCTTCTCAGCCCATGGTCTTGTCCCCCCTGCCATTACTGGTCTCCACAACGCCGACGTCATCAAGGCCTGGATGGAAAACGGCATCTTCCACGTTGTAGGCGATAACACTCGTCCCGTTTTGCGCAACCAGAACAATAAGTACTGGCCGTTGATCAGTACTGTTGCAGGCAACGGGTACGATGGGCTTACTATTCTTCCCCGGTTTGCTACCACTATCTACTACAACTGCGATACACCTATTTGCACGACCAGGGAGTGGATTGCTACGTCCGCTGGATCTGGTGGATTTACGGACCTATTGGCCTTGGCCAAGGCTGATAACACTCGTTATCTCCTCTCGCTTCAAGCCGACCCCTACATGTTCCACCAGGCCAACATGCGTCAGACAGATGCCGATAGCTTGACCATTGGCTCTCAAACCGGCAAGATGTCTCTTGTTATGGCTTGGACTGAGACGATCGTGCAGGAGATGACGCGTCTTACTAATTGGCCGATTCAGTCTCTGAAGCAGGACGACTTCGCCCAGTACTTCTTGGATCGTAAGTCCCTTGATGACTGCAAGCCTCAGATGTCCTATAGCTTCTCTGATAGCGGTGCTATCACGTCAGTGATAGTCACTGCTACCGGCAACACATGCAGCGTGCCTATCCCTGTTACTATTCCTTCTGGTTCTGTAACTGCTTCTCAAGGCTCCGTCACTGCCGACCAGGTTGGCTCTGAGCCTCCCATTCAGTGGGTGGCCCTTAACGGCTCGCCCGCCACTCTTACACTTAGCAACGCTGTTTCCACCTAAGTCTCTCAATTTTTATAACGGACATGATAAGCGAGTGGAACAGACAAGCGAGTCTAAGCTACCGTCCGATTACCGATGATGGTGCGTAGTGTACTAACATTCTGGCAACACAAACCTCAGGCACCCCTAAGAATACATTAATATCATATCTGGTTCTCGTCCACGCACGTAATCATCCTGAACGTCGACTGAGGCGGTTTAGGATGACAGAAGATGGTAACCCCACTTCTTTTGACTCGCTCTGATGCCTACTGGCCGAGGACAAAGCCTACACCAGGAATACATTGCCCCAGTGAACGGGAAACCTAGTCCCGCCCAGTATCGTAGATTGTTGGCCATTGCATGAGCGTTGCCGTATATGCGGTGCTGGCTTTCTGCATCCAGGTGGCTTTGTTCACGCTCTAGCACCCCTTAGAGATGAGTATGACAGAGGGCATCCGATTTGCCTTCAAAAATACGAAGGAAAGCTGTCAGAGTTGTAATAGTACCACTATGGGTTCAATGCTAAATGAAGTTCCAGGTGAGCCTCTTCTGTCAAAGTACGCAGAATATAGGTTCTGGTCAATATGTTTGAAAGACTCAACGGTGTTTTTTTGACCTTGTGGTAGCAGCCATACGCCCAAGGTGGAACGTTGTTGTTGTTGTTGTTGTTGTTGTTGTGTTATTACCGTCATGAAGACATCTAGATGTCTACAGAATCCCTTGTGGGCAAGATGACGTGCTAGGCTGGGGTCATCGGCTGAAGGGTCCTAGGTACAGGGTAGCTAGCTTCGGCCGGAGCCGATAGCTTAGCTAAGACCGACCCGGGGCCGGGGCCACGGGCCTAGCGGGCCCGTGGCTCGGACCCGCAGTCCAGGTCACGTGTAAGTCTAATTGCATCCCTCCACGAGCCGAGATTGCGATCCTTTTTCCTCTTCCATCTAACAATTGAGCGGCCCTATTTGACCTATGATTTCGAACCCGATATCCGTCAGCAGATTTTCAGGGCACGGCCCGACGACCGCAATAGCATCCGATTTTTAAGGGAACCAGGGGGAAACCGCATTCGAAGCTGCTGTGCAGCGCGGCGCGTCGCAGACCCGGTCCTGCAAGGGCCCGAGCCTTCCGACCACGCCGAAGAATAAGAGACAAAGGAAAGGGAGAAGAGAGTGTTATTTGGGGTCTGGGGCCGAGGCGGGTGCGATCGCAACTTCCGGGGGTTCTAGGCGAGGGAGCGATGATGTGGGCAGATTTCCTCGAAGAAACTGGCTGCCTTTATCATCGTAGCGAACTTGCCGAAATCTTGGCCTATTACGCGGTTGATTGTTAGCTTCGGAAAAAGCCCCAACTTGATCTGATGGCGACGGTCAACCTTGCGGCAATAGAAGGGATGGTCAGGTGATTTCCGCTGTCCGCACGAACACTCGAGCTGTGCGTCATCGTGGGCGAATCTCTCGTGGTATGCAGCAAAATCTCCGTGGCCGGAGCGGGCTGCTAAGAGATGTCGGAGAGTCTTCCGAGGAAGCTGCAATTCAGCTGGGCACGCAGCGGTTGCTTCGAGCTGGTAGGGTTGATAAGAGTCTGGGGCGTGGTCTTGCCACCAGCTCTTAAAGAGGATTCGGGGGAGGGCCTTGGCTTTCCTTCGGTTAAAGGCAAGGGACGGAGCCGTACCAGGTGGTTCCGGAAGGTTCGTCAAGGTGGAACGGACAGCTAGATAGACATTTAAAAGGCTCTGCTGAGGACTCTTGCTTTTTCCAGGTGAATATACCAGAGTGTAAGCACGTAGTCCGTTACGGCGCTTTCTCCTAGCAAGTTGAATGCTTACAGCCTCTCAACATGCCTCTACCTACGGTTTCTACGGCCCATATTGACCGCTAAAATCTCACGGATCGGCAGCTTAGGGACAAAATTGAGAAGCTCTTAAATGGTGTAAGGGCGGGTGTCACGGCCCAGGTTGGGACCAGGCGGGCAGGACCATGATGGTGCCCCCACTTATTGTCGTCCCAATTGGTCCGAACCATCCATCATACACCACCCACGTCTGTTAAACTGCAAGGGACAATGGCTACCCTACACCTGTCATTTGACCTACCCTACACCAAGGGAGACAACTTCCCTCTTACATCTAACTTCATCAGCTGCGGCTGTTAAGGAGTTCGCCCACACCACACTCATTCCACTAACATTCGTTTCGTCAACCTCTACCTCGCGATGGCCGGCGCGCCACTCGCTGCTAGCCCATTCGAACTCGGGCCACGAACACCTAATGGCCTCCAAGCCAGAGCAAGAGATGCGCTGCTCACAGGGCAAGATGCGCTGCTCTGCGATGACTTTTTCTACGACAACAATGCCATAGCGAGAGAGCACATAGCCTTTAGGAGTAGCCCACCTCTCCTAGGAAACACTCAGCACGAATTCACCAGCGACGCAATCGTCGTACCCAGCTCCCCAACTAGCGAGGCTTTCCGCTCCAAGCTAGGCCCCTCTACGAACCCTATCGCCCTAACTGCTCAGAAGCTTATGTAGACTAGCTGAGATATCCTCAACGAGAAACTCCGAGTCTTCAGCGAGTTCTGCACCGCATTTGATGAGATCGCCGCTAAACAGAACTCCCCCCGCGCTCGCGCATTTGCTACGAACCTGGCATCCGGTTTCCTAGGCCTCTGGACCACTAATAATAATGAGTACACCGCACTGCACGAGGCGAACACTCACCGCGCCCAATCCTACCGCGAGACCCTCACTAAGAACCTCCAAGTACCCGTCCAAATCCCACTGCGCAGGAACCCTCGAAACCCCCAAGGACCGTCTAACATACAGAATGCGCCCCCGACAAAACTACAATATCATTAATATTAATAACAACAACAACAACAACAGAGGTCCACCCTGCCCCCAGCAACCCGAGATGACGACCGCATCTTCATCAGACTAGACCTCGGCACCCCTGCGTGGGAAATCGAGCCATATGCCCTCCGCAAGCATATCACCAGTACACTAAAACTTAGCCTCAGCGATATCCCCGCCGCGAAACGGTGCGCCTCAGGTTGGCCCCTCACGCCTGCCTCCGCCAGCATCAAGGCCAAAATCCTCAAACAGAGCGACGAAGTTGCCCGCGAAGTCGGCGCGCACACAGTTGAGCCCGCTGCGAAATGGCATACCTATATCATCGAAGGGTGCATCTGATCCTATAACTGCAGCCTCGCGGGGCGAGTGGATATCGACCAAAAGGCGGCTTTAGACGAAGTGCTAACCCAGACAGGGTGCAAACCCCTGAGATGCCTACCGTCCCGCCACGACGACGAGAACTCGCCGACAACCACATGGGTAGTCTCCTTCAGCGAGCACATCCCCTATCGCTTCTGACTCTTCGGAATAGCCTACCTAGCCGCTACATCTCAGGAACTGCGGTCCCCACACAATGCAGCAACTGCTGGGACTTCCATCCGCACAGCCATTGCACTCGCAAACCCCGCTGCAGATGCTGTGGCAGCCTTGAACACGTAGAAACCGCCCCCTGCCCGAAACCCGCCCAATGCACTAATTGCAGAGCCCCACACCCCGCTAATGACCCAGCATGCCCTGCTAGACCGAAGAAGAAAGGTGGCATCTTAGTGAAACTAAACCGCAGTGAGAGACTCAAAGCCCGGAATGCCGGCAGCCGACTTTACTGCAAAGCGAACCCCCCACGCCCCATAACGACCCCGACCTCGCCCGCTGATGTCTAGAGATTAACCTCCGATCTGGCGGCCCCTCCCCGAGAGCCCGGCAATCAGTCGCCGAGAAAACGAGCCCGCGCTTCCCCAGCGGACAGCCCACCTCGCGACACCCCCCGAAATAACACATCCTAATGCTAAACAACCCCCGACAACCACAAAGCAACAGACGGAAACCACTATGAGTCTTCTAAGCTAACGTTGGCAAAAACTTCGAGAGCTACGCAACAGCGCTCGCCCTCGCCTATAAAAGCAACTACGACATTATCCTCCTATAGGAACCCTGGACTCTTATAAAAGGGACCAACGGTAACTCCGCCACTAAAGGTCACGAAGCCTACCACACCTTTTCCCCAGTCCGGAACTGGAACTCGAAATGTACCTGACCTAGAGTTTTAATGCTTACGCGCAAAGAACTCAATGCTGAACAAACCACCCCTGCATTATCTAGAGATATGCTCTGGGTATATGTGGGCAACATCACCATTCTCAACTTTTACAGGGAACCCCGCGCAATGCCTGCGCTAGAGACCCTCATGAACCTACCTATCCCTAATGACTACCTCGTAGCAGGGGATTTCAACGCTAGAGACTCCCTCTGGCAAGAAGGCCCCCACTGCTCACAGGGCCCTGCAATCGCTAAGTGGGCGGAGAAGTCACGCCTCACCATCCTTAACCCACCAAATGCACTAACGAACAGTTTCGGCAACACTATTGACCTTGCGTTCTTAAATATCCCCCTCGCTGAAGCCACTGTTGAAGACCACCTTGCAACTAGCTCAGACCACTATACCCTCAGCATTACGCTACCTAGCTCACGCCCCTTTCTAGCGAATATCAACAAGTATAAACTCAGTACAGGAGACGAAATCGACCGCTTTAAGGCCTTCATCTAAACTGGAGCGCTAATACTTCGCCGGGAGGCAGATAACGCCGACGCCCAGATGCATCAGCAGCCCGCCTAGTAGACCTCATCCAAACGGCGATCACCACTATAGGGAGGAAGCCGGGACCCTTGCGCCGACCTACGCCCTGGTGGACCGAAGAGTGCGAAGAAGCCCACTGCTTCTACACGGCCACAGCACGCACCTACGGCGATGCTGATGATATCATTAAGGACGCCCGGAAACTCTTCAGGAATGCCATCAAGAAGGCACAAAGGGCCTTACGTACTAAACTCATTGACAATGTAGACTCACGGGCAGGCATCTTTAAGATTACCGGATGGGTGAAGTCAGGCTCCCCCTTCGAAACGCCACCCCTTGAAATCGATGGCCAAGTCTTTGAAACCCAACTGGAAAAAGCACTCGCACTCCGCCGAGCGACCCTCGAACGCCGTACGGCTGACGATGACATCGCGGACCCCTGGGCTGGCGACGTCTCAGCAGAGCCCATCCTATTTAACTCCACTGTCTCGCTCGCCGAAGCAGAGGACGCTGTAACAAAATCAGGCAACACCGCCCCAGGCTCCGATAATATCACTGTTGATCTTTTGAAAGACTGCTGGCCTTTCCTCGGACACTACATCCGTTGGCTTTATGAGAAATGCCTCAACCTAGGACACCACCTCAAGGCTTTCAAGGAGGCGGAGGTCGTTATGATCCCCAAACCAGGGAAACGCGACCTCACGGCCCCCAAGTCCTGGAGACCAATCTCACTACTATCCTGTATCAGCAAGGGACTTGAACGCCTGATCGCCCGCCGACTCGCCCACCTAGCAGTCACCAAATCGATTCTCGACAAAAACCAAATTGGGGCGCTACTAAAGCGGTCAGCAGTAGACTTAGTCGCCGCTCTTGTATATGAAATAGAGGAAGTACTGCTTAAGGGCAAAGTCGCCACGCTCATTACAGCAGACGTCCAGGGGGCGTTCGACATAGTCCTACGCAACCGACTCCTCCGCCGACTCAGGGAATAAGGATGGCCTATGAACATTATACGATGGGTAGGCTCATTCATGACCGATCGCTCAGCGAAGGTTCGCCTCGGCGGTACCCTCACAGACTCATCACCACTAGAGTGCGGGCTTCCCCAAGGATCCCCCGCATCCCCCATCCTCTTCCTCCTATATACAGAACCGATCTACCGCCTGAACCTTCCCTCAGTAAAGTATTCAGCAATCAAATCCCGCTACCTCCTTACGCCAGTGAGGCGCAAGGGATATGCTAATGACACTACGATACTACGCATTGCAGACACTCTGGAGGAATCCGCCCGGCTTGCTACTATAGACCTCATATAACTGATCAACTGGGGATGAGAGAATGCTATAAATTTCAACCCAGGCAAGACTGAAGTTATGTACTTCAGCTGAAGGATAATATAAGAAGACTGCCCGCCGGTCTACTATAGTGATACCGCTAAAGTCCTAGATAAGGCCCTGCGGTGGCTAGGCGTCTGGTTCGATAAAAAGCTAACATTCAAAGCTCACGTTGATAAGTGGCTTCTGAAAGCTCGGCAAGTGAGCGGCCTGCTTAGAGGCCTCGTGAATATGAAACACGGCCCACTGCCAGCATCAGTACGTAAGGCAGTCAGGGCATGCGTCGAACTAACTCTCTTCTACGCCGTAGAAGCCTGGTATCTAGGAGAGAAAAGACCTAACCCCAACCCTAAATCTAACCCTGGATCCTAACGATAGGAATAAGTCAGCACTGGCATCTAACACCTCGTCAACAAAATAAACAAATGCCTGAAAACCTCCATCAGAGCAATCCTCCCCGTATGGAAGACCATGCCCCTCCCCGCCCTCCACTGCGAAAGCGGCATTTCCGACGCATCTCAGCTCCTCAGAGCCTAACAGCTCCGTTTCGCCGCCCGATACCGATCGCTAGACGAAGCCCATCTGACTATAGTCCCGCTAGTTAATACCATCACACTCTCTGGAAGGGGGAAGACATACCCCACAAGACTCTAAAGGACCGCCGCTCTCCTCCGCAAGTGCCCCCGCCCTACTCTTATGCCGCCACAACCAGCAGTTGAACAAAAAGCCCTGAAGACCGGGGACAAGACTAAAGCGGCCATCGCATTCCGCGCCTAGCTGGAGTCAATACCCAAGAACGCCTTAGTGGTATACTCAGATGGGACGATGAGCAAGAAAGGAGCGTGCGGTTGGGGGTACGTCGTCCACCGCAATAACGAGCGCATCACCAGCGGTGCCGGCCGCCTTGGGCAAGCCGAAGTCTTCGATGCTGAGGTCCGAGGCGCGCTAGAAGGTCTCAAGAGTGCCCTGCGCCTCGCGACTTCTAAGGAGATCTACGTCTGCCTTGATAATATTACAGCAGCGGGCTGTCTGCTCGGCAAACCTCCGGACACCTCACAAGCCGAATGCCTCGAGTTCCGGGCCATTGCAACCACTGGGACTTCGGTCAAGTGGTGCCCTGGACATCAGAACATCCCCGGCAATGAACAAGCCGACAAACTAGCGAATGTGGGCACCAAACGAACGGTTCCAGAGGGCTCCCGCCCTTCACTCGCAGCGATCAAACGCACGGCGAAAGCCATCCCCAGAAGAGTCTTTGCTAAGTGGTGGAAGAACCACGCACCTGATTAGTACACCACTTTAGGCCTGAAAGCATCCACTAAATGCCCAGCTGAACTCAACCTCAACAGAAACACCCTCGCTAAGTTGCTTGCCGCGAGGTCGCGTCACGGCGACTTTGCAGCATATCACGAGCGCTTCAATCACGAAGACGCCCGCCTAACCTGCTCGTGCGGAAGGCGGAAATCACCCGACCATCTGTTCTATTGCCGGAAGGTAGGTAGTTTCCGGAGGAAGAGGCTGGCTCCTTCTCCCCAGGAAACTTTCCGACTGGCAATAGGCACGCAATTCAGCGAGTTCGAACGCCTGACTAGGGCATCGAAGTTTTTCCAAGACATCTGCCCTAGCCAGTAGCGCTGAACCCACTGCTACACTCTCTCTGTTTGACCCTTCCCTTCTTCTGTTTTCTCGTCAACTGTCTAAACAGGCATCGCTCTGCTACGAGGCATTTTCCTTCTCTCATTTGTGCATAGGCTGGGCGAGTCGACCGATTTAGCGTACCTAATACCCGTTAGCAGCTATAGTAGGAGACTTACCCCTTTGTAAGGCCTCGCGACCAGCTCGTTGAGCTCCCGACGTGGTTTTTCTGCAGTTCCCTTCTAAAAACTGTGTAATTATTCCATCGCAAAGCGCTGCGCCGCGGAAATCTAATGGAATAGGTACCCGGCTCTGAACAAAGGGGCTGAAAGGCTGTAAATAGCGAGATAAGTCGAAAAAGATGGTGGAAGAAGGGAGTGGAGGTGCAGTCACGGCGAACGCGCGCCCAGTGGCGGGAGCCGCTAGAAGGGACGCGTCTACGTTGCATCACATGACCTACCCTACACCTACAACTTTTCGGATTAGCCGAGCACGTCATTTTGCCCACTGGGATTGGCAGACCTTAGCGTCTGTATGACGATAATTAATTCAAATCAAATCAAATCAAGCCACACTTCCGGTGTAACGGTTGTGCTAGACCGCTATACCAGGGGGCAAAAGATTGGTTAATGATCGCTGTGGTGGCAATCATCTGGGCACATTACTGCACTATAAGGCCTCTATCGCTGTTCGGTGAACCAAGCCGTAACATCCGGACACTTGTGCAACACCCCGACAGACCAACCCTGACAAAAGAATTTTTTTGAATTCGAATAAATGAATCAAGAGTCTTTCGAAAATACTTAGCCGTAGTAAACCCCTTTATTTATAAAAGACCTTTTTTCATAATCTTTCTGTTTTTCCTTTTCCTTTTTCTCTAGTCCCGCGATGGTGCTTCGCTAGTTATAGGCTGAGGCTCTATCACGGTCCTGGAGGCACGTGACACTTTATATAACTAAGTAACAAATATGGGGGCCCTTTTCTATTCAGATTAGCAGTTTATATCGTGATTACAAACACAGGCTGGAACTTCTTCTTTTAAAAAATAAGTAAAATAATAGAAGCTTAAACCTGTAAGGGTTGGGGCAGCATGCCCAAGCCCCACAAAGACCCATTGCCGGTTGAGGCAAAAGATCAAGCGATTCCGAGTAGCTAGCGTTACTCAATCGTGCTGCACATCTAATGATAAGGCTAGTCCCGGCCGAGGTCTCTCCTCGCCGCTAACTCTTACAAAACCTGATTTATTCTTGTATTTTTATATAAACACTGTAAAGTTAAAAAAGAAATTGTCAAATATGAGAGTGAACTGTGATGTATTCTCTTGTTCTCCTCGTTTAACAGAGGGCTTGCAGCGGCCTTTATATACAGAGATGCCCTTATCATCATAGAAGCAGCAATAAGGTTTTCTTAAAACCGGATCTGAGGAGTCCGGGCCTTCGAGACCGGTTTGCTAGAGATCCGGGCCTTTGAGACCGGGCCGCAGTCTCAGCAGTTAACCTCGGGCCATAGTCTCATCAATTGATAGATGTGACGTGTACCTCTGACGTATCTGACAGAAATAATACTTAAATAGTATATCGAAAGAAAGTAGCATCATCACCTCTGTCTGCTTCTTGTTCTAACTCTGCTAAAGTATATTCACTCAGCGCCTTATACATTCGATCGCGCTTCGCATTCTCCTTATGCAGGTACCATCTCATGAAAATTGCCAGACTACAGCTCATACACAGAGTGGCAATCAGAGTACCGTGGCCAGAGCGGTAGTGAGGAGCGTCCTCTTGTCTGTAGATAAACCCGGCGATAGCACCGCCGAGATTTCCCTTGACGGCTGTTAGCATTATCTCATTAACCCAGGGCGAGGGACTTACAAATCCAATTTGCATAGCCAGGCCAACTCCTCTCTTGACCGATCCGCCGATATTGTTCCCATTCCACGAAGTACCTTGAGGCACATATGCAAATATACCTGACAAGACAAGGAAACAGGCAAAGTACTTTACACTGTTATTCTCCACCGTGATGAGAATCACGAGTCCAATAATGCTATCCCGTCATTAGCTTATGCTAGGCACGTAGAAGGGAATATAGCATGTCCTTAGTAAACTTACGCAACAAGACAGAAGGATATGACATAAACACCGCGCTGACGCTGCTTATCCGCCGCGAATCCGCCTATGACGGTCGCAAAACAGGCCGTGACATAGGGCGGCGCAGACATAAGCTGAGCCAACTCACCGGCATGTCCCATGCTGCGAATAATGGTTGGGAGGAAAATGGAGACAGAGTAAACGGGCAGAAATATTCCAATGGTGATAAACATGTGGACCCAGATCTTCCAGTCCTTCAAGGCGTCTTTGACGAATTTGGAGCGAAATTCATTAGACAAGACCGAGTTATCTTCTCGAAGGCGGCGAACGACCTCTTGCCTCTCATCAGGATTGAGGAACTGGGCGGTATCTGGATAGTCGTGCAGAGCGTAGAATGCAAATAACGCTGATATGGGTGATGAGCAGCAACAAAAACTGGGTTGAAGAAGCTACACTTACCAACAAGGACCGTCAAGATTCCTTCGAGGATGAATATCCAAGCCCATCCGGCAAGTCCGCCGACTCCAGACATCTCCATGATGCCACGCGCGAGAAGGCCACCAAAGGCTCCAGCAGCAGTGGCAGCAGAAAAGAAGATTGCGATTCGAAGACCGCACTCATGCCGCTTATACCAAAGCGTAATGCTTTTCCATGGGTTAGCACGCTGGTCAAACAACATGATATGCGGGAGGAGGGGATGTTACTAGTATGTTACGCCAGGGAACAAGCCGCCCTCAGCTAGTCCAAGCGCCATTCGCGTGGCAAGGAGACCGGGATAGTTGTGGACGATTCCCATCAAGGTCATGACGATGCCCCATGCCAGCATTATCGAAGGAATCCAGAAGGATGGGCGGAAATGTTTCATGGCGAGGTTGGAGGGGATCTCTGACGCTACGTAGAATGGGAAAAAGACTGAGACGGCGACCTGAGAGCTTGGATCAGAATAACCATCATCAAGTATTTCACAACTGTTCTTACACTGTAGTCCCATTTGCCTGGCATGTTCAAATCCTCCTCGAGCCCAGCAAGTCTCGCATTGCCAATATTTGCTCGGTCGAGGAAGGAGAGCAAGTACAAGAGGGAGAGAAGAGGCAGCAAGGCCCAGTCAATCTTTCTCAGAAGCCTTTTGGTCTCGGCTGGAGAGAACTCTCGCTCTGCGCTTTCGGCATGCTCGGTGTCCGGTTGCATCACACCCTTTGTGACCAATGCGACCTCGCGGCCTTGCAAGTTGTCTTTGTTGACAGCACCCATCTCTGCGATGTTGTGTGCGTTAAAAAGAAGATGAGGGTAGATTCCGAGTATACTGTCAGAGATCGGATTGCAACCCTAACTTCACGGCCTAGATGACCTGTATAAATAGCCAGCAGCACAAAATTCCGGCGGAACACATGACGGCTAAAACGATGCCACCAGCCCAGGACACCCTCGGTTGATGACATATTATCAGTCCATCTCAAGGCATTCTCATCTTGAGCTCGGCTCTTTCGGGGATGCTCAAACTCTCAAGGGTAAAATAGTTCATGCCGGGGAATTGGAATCCCCATGGCTAAGCCAAACGCTGAAGACTTAACTTAGCCGAAATCATCTTTAGGTTCCGCGGCTGTTGGCGGGGTCCTGCAGGGTTGAGCCACTTTGCCGGGCCAAAGCAACAGCCCTTAAAGGGGTGACCAGTCCTAGTCTAGGATAGTCTAATGACGCCTTTTTCTAAGCAACATCTTCCCCATTTCAAAGATTGGACAGTTTACGGTCACAATGAGCCAAGAACGTCATCGCAATGGCACCTCCTAAATTCCTATGCCCTATTGTCCATGTCTGGTGCAACCTCCCCGGAGTATAGAAAACGCCCAAAATCCATTTAATAATTCCTCCCTTGCTGCTGTTGATTTGCACAACCCTGTCGAAGGTTTCATGGGCTTGAGAGCAGTTCCCTAGCTCTCGAGCCTGCCGCCCACAGATCCTCACTACGGTCACTTTTCGTCAATTGCATTGGACTTGACGTTCCGTTCCTCACCCAAGTTAGTCACACGGGACCTGCGTGCCCGAGCGAGGTTGGGCGGCCGATTCCCTACATCGACACCACTGCGCTCAAGTTATAGGACCTCAAGATCACCATGGGTCATATTGGATATCCCTGGGCGGCCGAGACGTTGCCGTTGCGTAGAAGCAGTGGAATATCTATATTGGCACGAGTGACTGGTTTCCGACGTACTATGCGCCTAAGTTGATCCATTTCGCCAATATGACTAGTAGGACCAAGTTTATGTTTGGAACTAACTTTCCTCAGCTGGGGCTTAAGGATTGCGTCCACAAAGTCAACAGCCATCTCTTCGGCACTAAAGAGGGCTTTCAAGACATGTCCGTGAAGGACTTTATGGGCGGAAATGCCTTTCGGGTCCTGAAGCTGCCTGCTGTAAACTTGGATATCCAACATTTGAGGTTATAGCTCCTGTTTGTTTTCTAGCTTCCAATTCTTCTCAGTTTGATTCAAAGCTAGTGATTTGTAGCCCTAGGGATACCGTGGCTTGGTTATCCAGTAAACCTGTTTCTTAACTGATTGCTGAAATGATTACAGTCTCTCCTCCTCTGAGGTGATGGCCACAGTAGTAAAGAAGACACTTTCCAACACAATTCAGTATTTTCCATAGTTTGTAAGGGTTAGTTCTACTAGGGTGATTTGTAGGGTAAGAGAGATAGGTATTCGTTATTTGCAAAGCTTCCACTCGGCGAGCATCCAGAGAGTCCCTCAAATTAGCGGCAGTTACTGCCAGCTTCCCGGTAGCCCAACAAAATTAGCCATAGGGTCCGAGCCAAACCCGAGTTTACCGAAGCAGCTTAGGTCAAAGTAGAGAAGGGCCAGCGTGTTTCAGGGGTTATACTCCGTTCAGGGATCGTGTTTCACCAAGGCCACCGTATACCTAGAGATCCAGCATGGCTGAAATTCATAGCACCTCTGCTCTAACCATCACCCCATGACATTTATCATATTCTATTGTAGGTAACTGCTTCTCTGCCGTCTTATCACACTCTTTTAGCTTTGACCAGCTCATAGGTAGAACGTGGCCCTTTACTTAGCGATACATTCTATTTCTAGCTGTATTCTAGTTTATAAACGCGCATTGATCGCCTTTCTTGCCAATCTCTCCTTCTCCCTCAGGTATCGACGAAGGAGCTTCCTTGCTAGGTTCTTAGGAATAGCGTCTAGGACTCGAAACCCCCAGACAGCCACTTGTACCTTGATTTGTGCTTCTCGACATGATCGCAGATGGACCTCGCCAACTCCGATTCCGACTTGCCAACGGATTCTGTCACAGCCTAGGTTGGGACCAGGCGGTCACAACCGGCAGAACCATGATATCACGAGCTGATAGATACGGACCAATGAGCGCACATGATGAAAATAATAAAGAGCCTTGATTCCTCGCAGTTGCGAGGCTCCGCGGTGCGCTGTTTTATACACAGCGCAGGGATAGCGAATAGCAGAGCGCCATTTGCTTAATGAGCTAGCTAGTCACAACACATGACGTACCCACTTTTAGCTGCCACACCCCAACCTGGTTAGCTACCTCTGGAACCTGACCAAATGGATACGCATATGTAAGTCGAACGAGCTCTGTTTGACAGAAACCGACACCGTTCGACTGCCGCTAAGATTTGATGAAGCCATAGGTCCTAGAAGAGAGATACTCTATCTCCTTCCTATAGTCTATACCCGAGCTAGTGATCGCAATGATCAGCAGTTCGTCATTTCAACATTCGCAGGCGTTGTCTCCGACCTATGCGCCTCTTATCAGAAAATCGATTAAGTGATGCCTTGAATATCTCGAGCAAGGCCGCGCTATCATCATCAGCCAACTACTAGATGATCGCAGCGATCTTGTTTCACTCTCGGTGTGATGAATCTGGGGGCACAACAGACACAACCACCCACCTAGCGTCAGCTGCCCGGGTGCATAGCTACAAGAGAGGATTTGATCAGATGGAAAGGCAAAGGCAAAGAAGGAATTGAAGTAGAACAGATCAAAATTGAAGAGACCACAAAAGAAAAATAAAACCTAGCAAAAGACAGTCGGGAAGAAAGATGCTCTCTCAAGAAAAGGGGTTTCCGCTCTGCCTTTATAGCTACTGTCCCTTGTGATCAGGTCCACCCGTGGCTCCGTGCCCCCTGAGGTCATCTCTGCACGGATCATTCTCGGTTAGCTAACCAATATCAGAGTCTCATGGACGAAGTTAATACTCCTATCTGCCAGGTCACTGCCCGTGTAGTTGAAACTTTAATATGAAAGCGACGACAAGGAGCTGCAGCCGAGCAGGGCATATACTGAAAGTAAATCAGATCTCTTTCTAGCTATAAGCGCTCTATGCTTGGACAACCATTACTGAGATTCAGGAATGTGTCACTGAGAGCAGTATTGTCGTGATTAATGCCACCGACTTCCGAAGCGATGCCATTCTCATCTCTAACAATTCACTGAAATCAATCACACTTCCTGAGCTGTCAGCAGTTGATGCGAAGTCTTGGCTAAGTAATAGTACACACACATTCTGATATAAGTAGGTAAGCATGATTATTTCCTCAGCATAACCAACAATCACTACGTAAAGGCTGGACCAGAAATGGAAGAAGCGAAAGAGCCGCATCTGCCCGCAGAACGGGCGTGACAGCCTCTTTTCATGTTGGCAACCAACCATGAACTCATCTTATTTAAATTATGTAAGCCACCAGCATGACATACATTAAACCCCAGGTGTTCTTAAGCCCTACTGCCATAGCCCTTGGCTGAGTGTGTAATATCAATCTCAACAGCCTGGGCGTTCCTATTCCAAGGATCTCCATTAAACCTTAGGCAAAATCTAAACACCGATGCAGACGTAATAGCCTAGCCACAGGTTGCTGCAGCTCGAGTCAACCGCAGTGTTGTATGAGAGAAACTGGCTCAAGGTGATGCCCGTAGCAGAGTAAATCGACCAACAACTATCGCCTGATTGAACCTGATAGTAAGACTTCCAGGTGCTAATAATACCGGACATGGTGGGAAAGGGAATTGAGGCAGAAGTCGCTGTTGTAGTAGTCCTCGACGTTGTAGTAGTCGCACCGGGTACCTGAACACAGACATGGTAGTCAAGCTAGAGATTGGAGCAGTCTGTGACGAGGGGTGTTAGATAAAAACCGCATGTCTTGCGCTTGGCTGGCATTGCATAAAGGGAAAGTACATACCTCCATCAATATAAGTATTCCAAGTCTTACATTGGGCCACGCTGATGTTCTACGTGGCCGCAATAGTGTCACACTGGTCGCCAGCGGAAACCTTATGATATCCGTCACAGTCATCTGCGAGGCCGGGCATAGTTGGAGAGTTGGCTGCGGCGGATGTCGTAGTTTATGTCGTAGTGGTTGACGTCTTCAGCGTAGTACTCGTGGACGTCGTGGTTGTAGACGTGGCTGTAGAAGTTGTGGTTGTTGTAGTCGGATCTGCAGTCACAGTGAAACCCTGGTCGGACTGTGGTCCTAGACCTGGTCGAACCCGGCCCGGCCGCGCCGGCCGACCTAGCCTAGCCCGACGGTATAAGAGCCCGCGATCTGTCTGATCAGACAGAGACATCGACTTCTTCATACACGAATAGACATAAAATTCTTCCCTCTCTGACCTTGTTGTCCGTGCCGACTTCCCCACGAGACCTCGCCGTTAGCTGCCCGGGTCGCCCTTATTGCCTTGCCAGCTAGACCTTCTTTGCGATCCGGGCCAATACAGCTCCCTAGGTCGGGCCTTGCATTTCCTAGGTTACCGATTTGGGGTTGTTTTCATCCTCTCCGTCCCTCGCAGCCGTTTCAACAGTGCCCACGACGCAGTATGACTTTCTGGTATCGATGCTGGGATAAGTGATTCCGGGGTTCAACGACTGCAGCGTTTCCACAGACAGCCCCCAACTACTCGCGAAGCTCAAACAAGTGGCGTCACTGTCGGCGGCAGTGGTGAAGTAAGAATCCATGGCTCGGCGCGAAGGAACATGGCGAGCGGAAAAGAGTTGCGGAAGGAACCCGGCAGCAAGAATGTATGTAAGCTGTGTCTTGTGTTGTCTGGCTTCAGAGCTTGAGGGGTATGAGAAGGTGGGAAGGCCGGTGTCTCACAAGTAAGGAAAGACTCGGTGAGCATGGCGATGGAAGGACGAGAGAATCATAGTTTAATTACAGAGTACAGGCGTAGACTAGATATCACATACAGCAAGTACATAGTACATATAAAATACTTCTACTTGGCAGTCCAACTTCTACGTAGTATAGATCATATCGCACAGCTGATGCTAAGTAGTGGGGAGGATGATTGGGGGCGGCCTTGGTACAAACATCGATTCAACCAACTGTCAATCAGACACTAGAATGTAGATCGAGCAATAAAACGCTGCGCGGTACTCTGTACGGTGTGTCTATTGCAACACCACAACGCGCCAAGCCGGATAATCAGCCAGGGGAGTACTTGCAAGGGCCAACAGCAGCGGCGATAGTGCCGGGTAATCCATGTTGTCCGTTTTATTGCCGTGTCAGAAGCACGAGCGAAACTTTCGTTGCTGACCACATCATTGTCTACCTACAAAAATCCCCTCTGGCCGTCGTGCCCTCTTGAATCCTCACCTTGTGCCATACCAACTTCCTTCAGGCCCAGCTCTGCCACATCGCCCTGCCCTCCACAGCCGTTGCTTGGAGTGGTGACCATGATGCGCCTTTTTTCGCACCACGTGGCTTCCCTGGCCTGTTGGTTTCTCCTTGCCTTGAGTGGGGCCGTCGAGGTCGCCACGGTTAGCAACACATCGGGCGTTATCGAGGTGGACTTGGTTTTCCCCAGCAATGCATCTTATGCGCCATCGCCAGTTCTCCCAGTCGTCTTTGCTGTCCGCAATTCCGATCTCATACGCTTCATTGCTTCTCAAATCCACTACGCCATATGGCCATATGATGATAGAGAGTCTCACGTCGGTTCCGGCACTCTCGAACTGAGATGGGCAAACTTCACTGGCAGTGATGTTTTCTTTTCATACACTGGAAATACCTACGATCTCGACACCGAGGGTATATGGACGCTAGTCTGGCGCCTGTCCTGGAGCAGTTGCACCGAGGACCCTGATAGCTCATATGACGGCATGAGTGTTTACTCCAACTCTACAGGTGGTTCTGTGACCTTTAGCACCAACAACTCATCGCAGGAAGCGGATCTTGCTGCTGCTACTAAGAACCGGACTTGCTCCGAATCCGAAGGACTTACTCTCAACGTTACAGGCGCACTAGAGGTCGCACGCACAGTGAAGTGGCAAGGTATCGGGACCTGTGCCGTTGTTGCCGCCTCCACTCTCGCACCAGACCCCTGCGCAGTCACAATAGATTCTGCCGCTGCGTCGAGTATCTCCTCCTCCATCACGTCCCGTGTTTGCAAAGGGACGGATCCACCCATCAGCTGCCCATCTGAGGAAGACGATGAGAGTACGGCGCAGCGGTTGACTGTTGGTGGGTGGTGTGCAGGCTTGGCAATTGCGATAGCGGGGTGGGTTTCATTCTGGGACTATCTTGATCTTCATTTTGTTCGGAGGTGTTGTCACATCTATCAACTGATGAGACTACGGCCCGGTCTCAAAGACTCGGCTCTCTAGTAAACCGGTCTTGAAGACTCGGCTTTCTAGCAAGCCGGTCTCGAAGACCCGGATCCCTTGGGATCCGGTCTTAGGAGAACCTTATCATAGCTATGAGAGCAGCCTACAAATAGAGCTGCTGCGAGCCCTCAGTTAGATAGAAATCAAGAGCTTCTATTCACATCACAATGCACCCTTCCTTTCAGATGCAACAGGTGTCCTTCTCACATGTAATTTCCTTTACCTTTCTTTCAATATTGTTTGTCGATTCTGTTAGGCACCTCCTGAGTGTGCATTATTGTTAGTCTTTGTTAAGTGATTAGAAATCAGCGAGGTGATTGCCTCGCATCATCTATCAGCGGGGGCAGCCCCAGCTCCAAGAACTTCAAATGTTACATCAAGGCCAGTGTCAAATTGCAGCGGCTTAATTTACTCTTTCCATCTTCTATACTACGGATGTTTAGACCCCTCGCCTGAACGAGTGATGCTTCGATCCACTGAGCTAAGATGTCTTTTGATCGAATGAAATCCGGCATTTGAACTCTCTAGCTACTGGGTGCGCGGCTTTTTTTGGCCTGGTCCTGTTGTTGAGGCGGCAAGTTGGTTTTCAACCATCTTTGTCAACGATGCCCTTGCAGGCAAATGCTAGCGACGTAGATTGGGTATGTTATGATAGTAAGTAAGCTTAACTTGATGAATTGAGCACTACATAGTAGGCTCCCTACCTTCATAGCTTGAGACCACTCTATGCATGGTATCCGTTTGAGTACAGCGATTAACGCAGAACTCAGCCATCAGCGGATCCGTAATCCTTTGCCAATCCTGCATGATCACCTGTCTGTCGCACATAGCTGCTAAGATCGTTATGGAACACTCCTCCGGGGTAGTGCCATGGTATCTGTTGGCAGAGACACTGCGGAGCGGCCACTACGAGCATGTCGAGGAGGAAGGGGCACCTCCTGCATATAGGAACTTCAGGGAGTCACAGCCCCTTTTACTTTGCATAGTGGTTGTGTTGTGTGTCGCCATAGGGGGAAGGTGGGTGTTGGTGCCGCATGCTGGACAGGCTTCACTGCTAAGGGAATAGAGAGTATGCCTTACTATCAGTAAATATCAGCAGCTGTCATCCTTAACTCGCTGCACTGGCAATCTTAAGTACAACTATAAAGCCCACGAATTTTCCAGTTGTCCCAATCCCTCAACAACCCTCTCTCAAACCTGTCACGTCACACATTCCTTCCATCGATATCATGAGCGCTCAGCAACGTCTTATTGCCACTCTTCCTGCTTCCAAGCCAGTCCTGGAGGGGGAGTCATTCATCAACGGAGAGGGATTGTCAAGTAAGATTCTTCCTGGTATTCGGCAAACAGAAGACGCAGATGCCTCCGGCCAAGCATCGGACACAAGAAAGCGGCGAATAAAAGGCGAAACGCGACAAGCAGGTACGAGAGCCCTGTCATATGCGGTGATAAGTCTAATATATTTAGTAGCAAAGCGTTTGAAACAAAGGCCCTTCAGAGACTCGTTACCTACACAATGGAAGGCAGGCTCCTTTGTCGAAGGGCCGTTGAAAATCCTGCGAGAAGAGAGGCTTATTCAACAGGAGAAGTACAAGATTTCCTTTGGCACCTCCTTACACTCAATCAATCGCATTAAGCACCCAATTTCCAGCAAGGGATGGGATTTGAAATATACTACTATCAGCAACTCTGATGATCGCATCGTCAAGGTTTGTGTTACGGTTCCGTTGCAGTTCGGACATAGTTTTCCACATATTCTAGAAGACTTGAAAGAGATCCTTGCAACGCGGGCAGGAATGGATCTGCAGGATGATACGGACAAATGGAGTACTTTTGTGAGGATGCCCTAGCATGTTTTTTCTAACAAGCTGACCAGGTCGCCTTAATTGATTCATGCTACTCGATAGCTAGATCCCCTCCTCCAATGAGTGTTTGACTTATTATCTAGAGCTAGTATCGCTCGCTGCGCCTCCACGAGTATAGGCATGGCAGACTTAAGAATTAGGAATTATGCCTCAACACGTCAGTCAGATCACTTCATGAAGAGGCTAAGGAGAACATCGATATGATCATGCCAAGCGAGGGGTGGCGACCAGAAGAATCAAGAGACATGGGCCTCGTTCTCAGCTCACACCAATGGCTCAGCCATCGAGACCACCTCTTTACTAACCAAGTAACTCTAGGAACTGTGTCGAAAGCCGAAGAAGGTGATTCCAGTCAACCGAACCCTTGCTTAGGATCAAAGCGTGGTACGCTGCCCTCTACAACGTAGGTTTGATCCGCGCATACATGAGGCACATTGAGGAGGAGTCTGTCTTGACTCTAAGAGCATACCGAGGGGACAGGGACGGCTCCCACAAAAATATTACCTCCATTCTTCCATAATCCCTAAAAGACTGGGGTCCAAGTCCCTTTTACCTTGCATAGTAGTTGCAGACCATGTCGTTCGTGCTCAGGGCAATACCTGTCACCATCAGTCTCCTAGGGGTGACTGTTCTAGCGAGAAAGGATGGGGGTCTGAGTTCTTTCCAAACGGTGAAGGCCCTGAGACTCCAACTAAAATAAACAGTCCCACGCGTTATGAAAATTTTCCTTCCGCTCTCCAATTCGAGTCCCTTCGAGGGCCTGGTCATGGCACCAGCCCAACTCAGAAGCCTCGGGGAAGGCGCAATGCGAGGAAGTCAACTCACTCTGCCAAGGAGCCTCAAAAGTCAGGAAAGATCCAAAAGAAACAGTCAAAGGGGTTGAAAAGGGATGGCAATACCTTGAGAACTGCGTCGGGGCGGCCGGTTACACCAGGGATACAAAAGGCGCTCCAGCTCTTCCGAGAACAACTGGGACTTTTGGAGGAGTAGAACAGGAAGCGAGTAGAAGCGAGCCAGGAAAATACATCTTGAAGAACAACTAGATGTCTTGAGTAGAAGTTATGCAACCAAGACCAACTCTGCCGTCAAACCATCAACAGGTGAGTGACCCCAGCAAAGGGAGAGAAAAAAAGAAAAAAAACAGCGGTATCGTCATCTCCTTAGCACAAATCTAAATATTGAGAGATTCCTCTCATCGTTCCGATACTCGCACAGAGTCATAAAATCTTGTTCTAGTCCTCGGGCACAACTACCGGCGACTCCCGAGCGGATCTCCAGACCTCCACAAATCCCGATTCCCCAAGCAGTCCCGCAGACGCCGCCTCCCCGAAAGCGCCTTCGGGAACCACAACCGGAAGGACTTCTGACTCCGCCGCCCACGAGGCCAGACCGCCCCCGGAAAAGACCGAGGCCGTCGCACGAAACCGCCCTGCTCCAGCGAGAGTCCCTCGAGACCATTCTGCGATACCATGAATCTCGTTTTCGCGACAAGGAGAAGGAATCGGTACCAAGATCTTGATGCAAAGAGGTCCCACTTGCCCTCCCGGTAGAGACTACACAGTCCTTCCACCAGGCATTCACAAATGAAAGGACGCTACCGATCTCGCACTGCAACTTCTGCTACAGGAAGCAGCCTCCTCCCGAGCTTACAAAGATCCGATGGAGGAGGCACTTGACGCCCTCCTCGCTACAGGCCACCGCAGCGCTCCAGGAGTGCAGGGACTGTTGTCCTGCTGGCGACGACGCTGAGGCCATGGTTTGCCACGAATGCTATGCTGTTTTGAAGGAGGGAAACTGCCGAAGACCTGTGCGGTCAACAACATGTACGTCGGATGCGAGCATCAGTATCCCTAAGAGCTCGACGGCCTGTCTCCCGTTGAGGAGAGGCTGATTGCTTTGCAGGCCTCCTTCGGCTACATCACAAAGTTCACCGTTGACAACAAGACCCCGTCGGGGCTCAGCTACCGGAAGCATGTGAAGGGCCATATCGCGGTCTTTCCGAACAAGGTCGAGGACCTCGTTGCCACAGTCCTCCCTCACCCTCTTCTGGTGACCATCGAGAACATCCACGTCTCTTGGAGTGGCTCCAGCAAGCCTGGCGCTGCAGACGTTGGGCATCTTCTCCAAGTGCGTAAGTCCCGTGTCCGGGCTGCGGTTTCGTGGCTCCAGGAAAACAATCCGCTTTACGAACTGGTGGTGCCGCTGGCTAAGGACAGACCCTGGCTCTTGACCTGACATTCAGCTCGCTCCCCAAGCTTTAAATAGTGGGGTCGTAAGGGCGATCGAACATACTTCAACATGACACAATCGACGCCCCTCGTAGGACTACAGGTCGACCCAGGGTAGTGACAGAAAATATGTGGCTGGTTTTGCAAAACCAATTAGATCAATACCCTTGCATGAGCCAACAAGACATGGCTGATTTTCTTCATAACCAATATCGTGTCAGGGTGTCACGATTCACTATCGGTAGAACGCTAAAACGAGCCAGATAGACTAAGAAGGGTCACACAAATATCGCAATCTTGTTTAGCCAGCATTTCCTATGGAGGCAAGTGCTTCTCGTTGACGAGGCGGATGTCGCTCTCGTGCGCACAGCGTAAGATAAAAGGAAGCCCCGCAAAATGCCTCGAACTCCTCCCCTGCACTTTTATCCGTGCACTGCCGCCAGCCGTGCTGCCGCACGCCACTTCGCGCAGGCAATATCAGGGCAGAAAGCGTAAGAAGGGCTTGAGGAACATCTGCCCATTGGCCAGACGAGATCCAGGTCCATACGCTCTGTGACGAAGATCTCCCGACCGGGCACGAGCTGGTAGTGGAGCGGACCCAGCGGCATGGGCCACCCCGGCGAGCCATACCTGCACCGGGGCCGATGCAAATAAGACCACGTGACCTCGTGCACCGGCCCCGGCGCAAATAAGATCCGTTATGTAAGAAGGATGTGATGTGTGTATGTAAGAGATATCTTGCACACACACACATCACAGCATTTCTTCATTCAATTGAAGAGAGAGATGATTCGGTGCATACATAGCTATTCAATGCACCATATGTGATCTCTTGGCAGCATACCAGTCTGCCCAAGGCCGTGAAGAACGTACAATGCCTCGTGATAGCATCACAGCTGTCACAATGGAAATGAATCACTTCACATTGTGTGATATATAAAGCAGGGCTTTGGCTCTTGGAATAAGCTCCCTATTTCTCCATCAAACATCATAGTAAAGATGTATAACCGCAACCAAAGCCAGCGTCAGAACGCTCAAAACATCCCCATCTATGTGGATAATACAGCAACACCAGCAGGGCCTTTCCCAGTGAACAGCAACAACCAGTTTATTCTACGGCCTATTGCTAATAACCAACAAGCACAGCTCCCATCCCGCCTTCCTCATGTATCAACAGTCCCGTTCCCTGTTGAGCATTGGAGGTCTGCTACTACTTTGCCAACAGATCCAACCTCTCCCACTATGCTCTATGCAGACCCCCAAGCGCTTGCAAGAGCTCAAGCAACTCAACATCCTCCTCAAGGGCAGCCTATTACCACAGAGGTGCCGCCATTTGGATATCAGCTTAGGGGAGAGTGGCATATTGGGTATTTCAATGACGTTCTTCATCAACGGCAACAGCGCACTGTTCCAGATGCAACTCCTATGTGGACTCATAATCGACTTCAAACTCTTGATCATTCATACCGCAATATGAATATTACTATTCCAGGCACAGTATGGCCAACAGCTGCTGTAGGGATAACCTCTAATCTACCAAGTCTCCGGGCAATAGAGGGATCAGGAATTTATATTTGGAATATTAATCCAAATGGGTATGTTCAGTGGATATGGCAAGGAACACAGCGATGTCATTGAATCGTTCAATACATGCATAGTCATGTTATTATTGCAGCATCTCTGGTTATCGTGTGAGTGACTATAGAGCTTACTTGACTCTATGCAGGATCTCAGCTACAACTCTATCAAATCAAGCCATTCGATCACCGCAACTATACTCGGAAATTTTCCTATTCTTTCTCTTTTAAATGATGTATTATGATTCCATTTCCTGTTACTTTTCCATATGTTAGCAGGGGGGTTCTCATCACCATACCATCTCTCCTGTAATTGAAGATCTCTCTCAGCTGCATCCCATATATCTCGCATGCCTCGCCGCTTTGAGAAAGGCTGCTCTGCCATCTCTATCCCTACACTCTGTTCAACCCGCTCGTTCTCAGCTTTATCCCAATCAAGATAACTCATCATCTCTTCCTTAGTCCAGTCTCTGGCGCTATTTCCTACCTTGCAATGACTCCCCATTTGCTTGAAATCGAGGCACCAGTCATAATCTGCTTTACTGAACCGTAGAGGCAACCCCATAGCTTTCCGATATTGTTGATTGGTCTTGTAGGCTCCTCGAGGCAATGCAGTAAACCAGGCCTCTCGTGCTTCTTTGTATCGTTAGAAGATAGCAAGGGGGTCATCAGCTCGTAATGCAGGCACTGCTACTGCATTTGCTGTTATGACAGTTGCTGGTCCGGCTGCTGAATGAGATAGTACATGAATTGTTGTATGTGTTGTTGTATGTGTTGTTGTGTAGGCCACAGTCTCTGATACTGTAGAGGATCCTGTTGCAGATGATGGAGACAGTGAACGGGTAATAGAGCGAGTAGATGTATGTGTTGTTGTATGTGTTGTTGTGGTGGTTTGGGCAGGAGCTTGCAATAGATGCTCATAACGTAAGGGGCATACTTTAGACCTCATTGTGTGGCCTTGCTCATGACATCTCGAACATGTTGGCAGAGCCTTTGGTTGAACTGCTTTCTCAACCTGTTCAAATACACAGGGCTCACGCTGTGTGCTTGTCGGTGGCAGCGTTGAACTAGCTGCTAGACGATCAAACTGTGTGTGAGGCTCGATAATAAGCTGGGGGTTTCCTGAGCGTTGGAGATGCCAATGTGAATGGAAGTGATGTAGTTGAAGAGGCTGGTTTTGCTCCAGCAAACGCTGAAGTAAATGAGCACAAGGCAGACCAAGAGTCTTAGTGAAGACCCCTGTACACGCAGGGTATTCTTTCGATAGTCGTTGCTGTTGATCCTCAACCTTGTGCAGAGCTTGATGTGAGATCCAACCATGGATAGTATTAAATAATACCCCAGATAGTCGAAGAGGTGTGCTGATATGCTGCCTGGCTTGGCTGGCCTCGAGTTCAGCAAGCTGATTTGATAGAACAAGCTTGATGATCCTCCAGGCCTCGAAGAGGTCGGCTTGTGAGGTTTTCAAGTGAGACTTAACAAGCTGATGAATGCCTTCGCCCCGCGATGTAACATATTGCTCAAAGTGAAGGTATTGGTTAACCCACGCCTTGACAAACCTCTCTTTGTAGAGATCTAGCCAGGTATCCATGATATAACCCACCTCATTGATATGGCCAGGGATATAACGCTCCTTGAACTCCTCAAGCCTCTTATTGTAGATATCCTCAGTTGGTGAGGCTACAATCTCATGCCAAGAGCCATAGAACTCCTTCCACTCTTCATACCCTCGAGGATTGCCCTTATCTCGAGTGAATGCAGGCAAGCAATAGCTCAGAACTGCTTTGTTGATATGCCATACACACAACATCGAGGTTGACTCAGAGAAGCAAGAGGAAGAGGCAACAGCATTCATACAAGCAAGGCAGCGATCCGTTAGTATCACTGATGGAAGGGCCACTCCATGAAGCTCATAGATGCCCCGTAACTGTTCAAGAGCCCACATGAAGTCATTCTCTTCCTCGCCACTTAGGAATGCAAATGCAACACAAAAGGATCGTTGACAAGCATCAACACCAACCATATCAAGAAGAGGCATCTTGTACTTATTGGTCTTATATGTACAGTCCAATACAAGCACTTCAGGGTATGATTTGAGGTATCCCAGTGACTTCGGATGTGCAAATAACACTGCTTCCATTCTGCCACTTGTATTAAGGCGAATTCGACTCCAGAAGCCCTCGCTCTTGAGCTGGTCAGCAAGGGCATGCATATTGCTTTGACCTTGAGCAAGTTCCCGTTTGCCCCGTGCAATGCAATTGTAGATATCTTGCTGTGTAGCAATTGTACTCGAGTTCATACGTAAATAGGATCTGATCTCCTTTGGCGCAATGCCGGCATTGGCAAGCTGTTGGACTGTTGATTCCTCTGAGGTTGATAGATGACGAAGTGTTGGATGTGCCACCTGACTGTTGCTTGGTTCATAATTGTGTTCATTAAAACCAGTTCCCGGACGATGCCTGAGACTCCATGTAGTCTTAAACAGGCTCTCCTTTGCTGTGACAGAGAAGAGGCATCCTGTACGACGTGTTGCCGTTTGACGATGCTGTTTCTTCGAGGCTGAGACCGCAGGAATGCGCCCTGCTCCACGGTCACTGTTGAAGATAACTTCACTTCTTTTATTCTTCGTTCTCCTAGATCTTCCGACTACAAAGGCATAACCTCGTGGCGCTGCCCAATCGTTGATGGCAGCACGTAGTTCCTCCCGAGAGTTGAATTCGCCTTCAGGAGGAAGGGCATCATCAGGAAAGCGAAGAGGAACGCCAATTGGGTCCATTGAGATAGAAGAAAGGCGTAGTAAGTGGAATTGATGCTGTAGAAGCTGTTGACCGTTGAATTGGGCCACTTTGAGTGTGTAACCCCTTTTCAAAGAGGCCACATTTCCTTCTTACATAACGGATCTTATTTGCACCGGGGCCGGTGCACGAGGTCACGTGGTCTTATTTGCACCGGCCCCGGTGCAGGTATGGCTCGCCCCGGGGCCGGGGCCACGGGCCCATCAGGCCCGTGGGCTCGGACCCGCAGTCCGGGTCACGTGTAAGTCTAATATCCCTCCACGCGAGCCGAGATTGCGATCCTTCTTCCTATTTGACCTATCATTTCATGCCCGGCATCCGTCAGCGGATGTCCAGGGCGCAGCCCGACGACTGCAATGGCATCCGATTTTTAAGGGAACCAGGGGGAAACCGCGTTCGAAGCTGCTATACAGCGCGGCGCGTCTTCGAGCCCGGAGTAACGATCCGAGCCTTCCGACCACGCCGAAGAATAAGAGACAAAGGAGAGGAGAAAAGAGTGTATTTTTGGGGTCTGGGGCTGAAGCGGCTGTCACCGCAACTTCCTGGGGGTTCTAGGCGAGGGAGCGATGATGGGGGCAGATTTCCGCAAAAACTTTTGCTGCCTCTATCATCGCGACGAACTCGCCGAAATCTTGTCCTATTACGCGTTTGATCATCAGCTTCGGAAAAAGCCCTAACTTTATCCGGTGGTGGTGGTCAACCTTGCGGCAATAGAAGGGATGGTCAAGTGATTTCCGACTACGAGCTTGCGAAAATCAAGACTGAGTATAACTCATCTGTGTCTAAAGATCGACACCTACCACTCGACTGGCCTGGAGAAGAAAACGTTCACCGTCTGGTGAAAATGGCTGTTCCTCTCTTTATTTTTGCTACCGCAGTCTGCCGTTTTCTTTCTGATCGCAGATTCGGTAATCCCAATAAGCAATTAAGGGAAATTTTGCAACTTCAAAGAGAAAGCCAGATATCACAACTCAGCACTACATACCTACCTGTTCTCAACAGGCTGATTGATGGCTTGGAGAACTGGCAGCGGCACGATCTCATTGAGCGGTTTTGACATATTGTTGGCTCTATTGTGGTTCTAGGGAAGCCCCTCTCCACATCTGCCCCTCTTGACTGATGCTGGCGCTATCTCTATTAAGAGTCCTGTTTTATCACCTGAAATGACCACTATGCCTTTCACTTACTGTTTCTTCGGCATTGGGATTAGTGAAGACAAGTGCTGGATTATGTGGCAGGGAAAGAGATTGCTTTGGTTACCAGCGCCATTGTAAGAGTTAGCGGCGAGGAGAGACCTCGGCCGGGACTAGCCTTATCATTAGATGTGCAGCACGATTGAGTAACGCTAGCTACTCGGAATCGCTTGATCTTTTGCCTCAACCGGCAATGGGTCTTTGTGTGGCTTGGGCATGCTGCCCCAACCCTTACAGAATGGCCCCCAACCCAGTGCCCCTTGCCATGCTAATCCATGTATATATTCATTAAATGAAAGAGTTCAGCAAGTGTTAGTACTGCTCTTACCAAACCACTCGGTACATTTACTTGGATAGCCGACAAATAACGCCAGGCTCAACAAATACCGAACCTATATGGCCAGCCAGAATGGGGCCAAGCTGAGAGCATGTGTAGTTAAGCTTCGGGTAATACACAAAGCATGGGGGCCCCTAGTTCTCCTCGCGGCAGAAGTAGACCTTGGGAGCAGCTGTCAATACCAGAATTTGGAGGTGAGGGGAATCTTACCATCCCATCATGACGCTTATTGAAACGGCCCTGGTCGGACTGTGGTCCTAGACCTAGTCGAACCCGGCCCGGCCGCGCCGGCCAACCTAGCCTAGCCCGAGGATATAAGAGCCCGCAATCTGTCTGATCAGACAGAGAGACATCGACTTCTTCATACACGAATAGACATGACATTCTCCCCTCTCTGACCTTGTTGTCCGTAACGACTTCTCCGCGAGACCTCGCCGTCAGCTGCCCGGTTCGCCCTTATTGCCTTGCCAGCTAGACCTTCCTTGCGACCCGGGCCAATACAGCTCCCTAGGTCGGGCCTTGCATTTCCTAGATTACCGATTTGGGGTTGTCTTCAACCTCTTCGTCCCTCGCAGTCGTTTCATTATCCAAATTGTATTCAGCAAGCGTAGTCCTCAGGCGAGCCCTAAGCCCCTTAGAAGCTATTAGCTCATGCTGAGTGATGTCTATTAATGCGAACAAACATGATTGGAAGAGAATAGAAATGACCAGGGCAGTATAGGCGAGTTTCATGATTTCAGTTATTTAGATTATAACTTGGTAGTGCTCAATTGAACATTTACTGGATTCTTAAATACTTTTTCCATTGTGTTGAACACCAGCCAATCAATAGGAGCTTCTAGGGAGGGAATAAATACTGAAAACTGATTTGACAAACCGTATGAAACTAGAATTAGATATAATTAAATGGCCAATAGGGGTGGTGATGCACTCTAAAAGCTGACTGACAACAATTGGCTGAATCTTAGCGCTACTGGTGAAGCGGGTCGAGTTGGACTGTGGATTATGAAAGGGGCCGGGGGCCGCCTTTAGTATCAGGCCAGGAGGTTACGGGCCGGGAAGTTCAAAAACGGAAGTTAGTCGCAGTAGGCGACGCAGCAGAGACATCATCATCACCAACACTGTGAGGGAACGAGACCTTCCAGTGGGACAGTGGTGATGACTTTCGTTTCAACATTGTATTAAAATACTACGTCACCCCATGCACATTGGAGCGGCGATGGGGTGCATGGGGTAGCGTCAGCCGAAGGCTGTGTGTCCGCGGGCCGGGAAGCTATACTACTACTGCATTATCTACGTACTGATCCATTGCCATGGCCATTCTTGGTATTATGTGACATGTACGGATTCCGTGTGAGCACCTGCCGTTTCCTAAGCTCCTGATCCCTCATCTTCATCTTCATGCCATCCGGGGGAGACCTGTAGACCAGGTGATTACGATCAAATGGTGCATCCAACATCAGACCCTCGAGCGTTTTCACGCAAGAGACAGCCACGTAGCCTAAACCAGTCTGAAAGTCCCGGCAGGACAGATCCGTAACTACCATGTCTTCGGTGATGCTTTGTGACTTGTGCACAGTAATTGCGTAGCATACGATCAGGGGAAACTGGGTGCGAGCGCAGAGAATGGCTCCCATGAGGAAGTCCCTCTCCACTGGGAGAATCAGCACAACCTTCCTGCCATCAGCGGTGGTCAGGAATACCGGTCCGCTGTATTTGTCAAACTCCATCATGATAACACAGGGAGGGTCTTGGATGGGGTCGGCCCCAGGTGCCCAGCCGATATCGTAAACTGTGCCGCGAGCGCCGTTGCAGAGGCAAACTGGCTGCCAAAGGTTGGACGTCAGCATCAGACGGGAGCCAATGCATATGGGGATCTGCTTCGCAAGGTTGCCCGCCTTGTCATCAGGCGCAGCAGGCGCAGCAGCCGCGCCGGGGCCGACGTTCTTAGCCATGACCTGGATGACTGGCCGGCTGAGGCGGTCGAGGTGATAGTGGTTATATTCGTTCACCCTATCTTTCGTGGCGTATACTCGTAAGGCGTTGACAAACCTTGCGACCTCTTGATCATCTAGTTTTGCCTGTACGCGGCTGGAAAGGAGCTTCCAGGACTCCACAGATAGTTGAAGCAGCCGCAATTCCCCGAGAGCTAGGCGGAATGTCTCCTGATCGTCACCACGCTGCCGCTGGACAACTTTCAAGAAGACCGATTTATCGAATCGCCTATATGCGTTTCTGCCTTTGATCTCTACTCCCTGAACCTCTTTATCGTAATAAAGCGGCTTCTGCAGCACAGGGGGAAGCTGAAAGAAGTCGCCAGCCAACAGGATGTTCAGGCCGCCAAAGAACTCTTCGTTCTTATTCTCGAACGCCTCTCGGAGACGGTCATCGATCCACGATAGCTGACGCAGCCCTAGCATGCTCTTCTCATCGATGTTCTGGATGTGCGCCATGACCGTCGGCTAATCCAGTGGTTAACCTGCACAACGACGACGATCACCGCCAGGGATACCTTCTCCAGGCTCATCAGGAACTGCAGAGACGCCCAGTTGAGATATCGAGGGAGTCGGGGAGACAGTCTCCCCCGCACGGCGCCGTGAACGATGGTCGCGCTGTATAGCCACCTGCCTTGCCTTCGCCTCAGCCTTGGAGGCATCATCTTGTGAGTCTTTCCCGGCGTCCCCAGCACCACGTGCGGCTGGCTAATTGGCTCTTCAAATAACCTCCTCGCCGTATGAAGTTGCCGTGGTTTCAGTGGCGATGCAGGCTGGGTTCCGTATCTCTCATTAGGAGGCGATAGGCCAGCATCTCCATCGGTTCTTTTCGGGGCAGATCTCTCAACTGAGGAAGGACGGACGGCCAGGTTCCTCAACGTCAGGACCGCACCTTTGGACCTGGCACGATTGATCAGGTTAGGGACGCATATAGACTATACCAATGATGTCAGTTACCTCGGAATCGCGCTGGTCCCGGCATTCCAGGCAGGTTATAGTTTGATTGGCAGATTTCCTCCTGCTAATGAAGTCACTTGCTGGTTTTATTTGGTTGCAAGACGGGCAATGGACTCCAAAATCAGATCCAGGGCTCATATTACCCCTAGAATCGGAATCCATCCTCAGTCATACGGTGCATCGGGATCGATAATGGAAGAAAGGTTGCTTGGCGAAGCAAACGAACAGATCGCCAGGCAAATTT
>JAGMUU010000076.1:0-60011 GCA_020744375.1 Dactylonectria estremocensis | reverse complement strand
ACTGCTGTACCGGCTTGATCTGAGCCTTGAGCAGCTTGTGGGGTAGTGCCCGGAGATGTGATTCAATCCTGCACCCAATGATGATTGTCTTACAAGAGCGGCAACTAAGCACCCGGAGGTCTGGTAAATAGGTAAAGTACTCCATCAATAAACTGATTTCATTCAGAATGCAAACGCACCACGCCCAGCAGAGCATCTAATACTTCTTTACGCTCCTTTTACACCTCTCCTGAATCTCTCATTGCTTTGTTCAGTTAATGAACACGGATACAACTACTGCAGCCACTGCATCTTATACTGCGCTCTGATTTGTTGGTCTGTGCATGCCTCCCCTGTCACCAGACGAACCTCAAAACTCAGGGTTATAGCAAGATCAAACATAGCTCAATGAATATTATAGATTAAGAGGAAATAAATATATAATTAGAATCCCATGCTTGAGGTTAGTATCCTTACTGAGTTTTAGAATTACTAGATCTCTAGTGGTTAAGAAATGGCTAATTGCCACCTGCTCGATGGGTTAATTGACAGTTGCCCCATGTCATGCTAGCGCGTTTTGGTTTCCCACCAAAATTTAATTGACATCTACTAGATGTCGTAGCACATGTCCTCAGGGCTTTTAATAAATATCTCTATCTAATATCAGTTAATATAGTCCACTCAGTTTATACCAACCTTCTTATATAGTATTAACCCATCCTACATAATCACTAAACGCACTACCTCACCGTCCCACCACGCCCCTCATCCTATCTACTACATAAAGTCAACTAATCTATATAGCAACTCTATATATATAACCGCTACAATACCGCCAATATCAATACCTATGCCCAGCCCCATTATCGCCACGATCTACCGATGCCCGCCTCCAGCGGCCCATAATACATATGCCTCATCCTAGGCTGCCTTATCCATATCGCCATAGTGCACATCACACCTAATCTCTGCAGCTAGCGCTATGCATTGCGCCTTTAACCGGCAATATACAATGCCCTTCTATCCACTCATTATAGTCAATCTGATTTTTTACACCAGTTCAACTACCTGCATATCTATAGCTCCAGGTCCCGCCTTAATCTACTCCACTTTATATCAGCAGTTCACCTTTATTATCCGGTTCCGAATGATCTTAATAGAACTAGCTAGTAGCTCTTCGCGGAACCAGCGTTCAAATGTAACTGGCATTATCGCAGTAAGCAATATAATCAGGCTCTCAAACCGGATCAATCCCTTCAACTCAATAAGCTTCACCTGATATAATATATCCATAATAGCTATATATACTTCATCAATAAAAATTCGCTATAGCAGCCCATCAGCCCGAAGCCCATCGATATATGCTAAAAAGCCCAGGTTAGATACGGTATCAGCACTTACGACCACTATCCGCGCCGCCCTAGGCAAGCTCTCCCTCTTGGAGTTTATTAATAGCTGGAACTCAATCACATCCACACCTATCCACTGCACCCAGTTAACCAAGTCTGCTATTAGCGCGGCAAACGGTATAACTACTATACTTATGCCGCCGCCATCATATATAATAGCCAGAACTATAAACAGCAAGCTCTTACTAGCACCAGTTAGCAGTACATATATAGCTAACTGCTCTCTATATAGTAATAGAATCGCTTATATACTCTCCCTCTACTTAACTAACCGCTATATTAATATTAGGCCCATTAATATCCATAGCCCGTCAGCCATCTGCCGCTCAATTTCTTCCTCATCTAGCGCTATCTTACTCTTCTTCCTCGCTGCCGCCGCTCCGTCACTCGATGCCTTACGCTTCCACCCTGCCCGAGCCTCATCTCCTTCTATTAAGAACTAGTGCTACAACTAGCTAATTCCTCAATAATTTACAATTATCTTAAGTAATAACCGACCTAGCATACTGATATATATAGCGTAATATAGCTACGCTATCTTCATACTATACATACTCTATAAATCCCATACAATATTCCAGCTACCTCTTATATCGAGCGCCTCACCTATTATCTAATCCATCTCCATGCTATCCTTATCATTATTATCGCCAGCTATGCCCTCGACTTACTTTATAACCAGCCTTCGGATCTTCTGCCTAAGCTCAATCGCTATTACGCAATACCGCCTAACGCCGAGCCTCATCTTAATCTCCGCCTGCAGCAGATATATCATAATCGAGCTAAGTCATTCCATATCCCAGCAATTCAAATTGCCATTTCTCCATAAGAATTCCAAGCACTTCTCCTGCAGTTCCAATAGCTTGCATTTACGCCGCAGCGTCCTTTCTGCCAGCAGAAGCCATACGATATATATAACCATCATCCGCCCGATACAGTTAGGCAGAAACCGGGCTATCTTACGGCCAGTTCCGCAGATTGCCTTCATCTTATCACAGTCTATCACAAGCATAACTTATCCATCATATAAAAAGACATTACGCAGCAACTGCTATATATCACAGTGCCATAATATTGCCATTTCTAGCCCGCGCCCTGGCTACCCTTCCCAGATATATATAAGCAGCATCAATTATTCTCAAAACATATGCAGCCGCTATATCCACTTCTATACGCCAGCCTACTTCCACTAGTTCTTCTTCTTATTAAATATAGATGCCTCTATAGAATGCATAACCTTACCCAGCCCGGCATCTAGCCATACATTCTTATCATTTATTACAAACGACTAGCCAGCGCCAAGCCGCGACATACTATCGGCGATCCGCTTCATATCGATTCCAGACCTAATACAATCCTATATACCGCCTAGCATCTTATTTAATAAGTCATCCGCCTATACCATAATCTTATAAGCCGCCCGCTAGAAGTCACGCACTAACATGTAATCCCCATTATACACTAGCGCCTCATCGTCATCAGACTAGCGCACTATCGGCAGCCCACCTGTCTTATTGCAATGCTCCTTGCCATACGCCATCTAGTTAATGATCTTACTCATCACTATATAAGTACCTATGCACATCCACGTCTCATACTCCTGCTAAAACCGATCAAGCGCCTCTACTCCCAGATGCTCCTCCTCTGGAGACACGTCCTTAAATCCAGCCTCCAGAAAAAAAAGACAGACAAGCCACAATAGCACTGCTAATACACCTATAAAGAGATACACCTCCATATAGCCTAGCGGGTACCTTCAGATGCCCATTGCTATGCAGAAGCATAGCATTACATTACTATATATATCGCCGCCTATATATACCTTAATAGAAGCTATTATAAATTAAAATATAGCTTAGTTAAGCGCTTTCATCTCTATAACTGCTAACTCGCAGCATCCAGGCCTTCGCCCTCCACCGTCCTCTTCATCATCACTTAAGCTTTCGCTACTTAGATTATTATCTCTACTAAAGAAGCCACTATCACTATGCAGTTCGGTTTATCTGATAATGTCGCCTAGCTACTCATCCTCTAGCTCATGGGCTATATCTGCCATTAAGCTCCATTACTCATCCATAAAGTATATCGCCAGTCATTTTGCCACATCCTCGCGACCCATTTGGTATATACGCCAGCAGAACGCTAAGTAGCGATATCCGACAGACTGATAGCTAGCCCGCGACTTATCTTTCGCAGTACATCCAAATGGCAAGCTATTTAGTTTCCCTAGCTGGATGCTATGAAGATACTGCAACGTTTCCTTCAGTACGCCTTCTAATCGCCAGCTACAGCGGTCTACCTCTCGGTCGAAGCTCTCATTTAGTCACATAAGTAGCTACAGCTCTCTCATAGCCTTTTCATCCTCGGAGACTCCTATCTTAACCTTGCTAATCTTTACTCATATCCCCTAAGCTACATCATAGATCTCAGTCAGACTCCAGTCCCCAAAGTGCCTCACCCACTTCATTTCCTTCACCTAAGTCAAGTCATAGTTAATGCCCTCCTACCTATCACCATGCTCATTTCTCTTAGTATCCTCCTCCAGTAGCTCGGCCTTGCTATCAGCAATCATCCTATCCATAATGCTATTTATCGCTACAGACTCCAGTGCCATCATACTATCGCTATCGCCATAAGCTCAAACGATCCAGTATCTCGCGCGCCAGATTAGCGTCTATATTTATAGTTATACAGCGCTATATTTTAATCTATCAGAGCTATATTATAACTCTGTCTAATGATGGGTTACGTTCTTCCGTAATTATATTATATAACGGCATGCATTACAGCTAAACCCGCTATATACATCAAAAATCGGAATCGATTCGCTCCAGTCAGCTAGCAGTTTAACTATAGCTAGATCATTTAGTAAGTCTATATCGACGTAGTCCATTATATCCCTAAGCAGTTATCCCTTTACCTAATGCATATACCTAAAGTGGAACTCAACACTAGCACCTAGGTTCACAGCATACCAGTATATCTTACATAGCAGGAGCTAATACTCATCAATAAGCATCATATACTCATCCATTTATTATTATTTACATATTGCTAATATAGTATTACAGCATTTCCAGCAATACAGCAGATTTATAAATACCTCACCTTTCTTTTTTTTAATATCGCATGCACTACGCGCTATAGACGCAACGCAGATAAAGTTCAACGATAGAAACCCGTTAAACTTCCATACCTATACCATCATCCTACAGAGAGGTTAGCTATATAGTTCAGTTGCTAACCCTTAACCCATAGTGGAGCTAACCCTAAACCATAACCAATCAGCATTTGCGCCTGGCTTCAAGGAATCAGGCTTTAAAGCTCGGACCACATGATCCCTATCTACACCAAGTTTTAAAGTCTAACATCCTTCCAATAAAGCCTAGGGGGCAGCCGGACCTACTACGACATCCAGATAGTAGCTATCAATGCAGACTCTGCAGAGGAAGACGCCTACCAGACCCTAGCGAAAGCAGCAGCAAAGAAGCGGGCTAAATACGCCTCTTTAGGACCCTATTTTCAACCCCTTATCTTCTCAGCAGGCGGACTGCTAGATAAGGACTCGGCACAAGCCTATAAGGCCCTCCAGGGTCTAGTAGGCCCAATAGGCTCCTATCAGCTAGATACCTCTATTGGACTAGTCCTCACTAAGACTAGAGCTCAGTCAGCAGCTTCAATAGCTACTAGACCAGCTAAAACTGCCAATACTAGCAGGTATCAGCAGAGGCCTACTCTTTCTAAATAACCCTTCTATTTCTCCCTTTTCTTTACTCCCTTTTATTATTCTTTATTAACTCTAGCTTTTTTCTTTACTTTTTCTCTTTATTTTAACCTCTTCTTTACTTAACCTACCTTTATTTCATTTTTTCTCTTTCCTTTCTTTACTTCTTTATTACTATTTCCTTCTATCCTTTATTTTTTTATTATTATTACCTCTTTCCTTTCCTTCCTTTTTTTATTAGTATTCTCTTTTCTTTCCTTTATTTTTCTACTATTATTACCTCCGTTTTTCCTTTCTTTTCTTACTAGTATTTTCCTTTTTCTTTTATTTTCCTACTATTACTTCCTTCTTTTCTTTATTTTCTTATTATTTTCCTTCTCTTTTTCTATTTCTTATTTTTCTTTTAAGAGGATATTTCTATATCTAAATTGGAAAAAAGCAACTTAGCACCTTAGCTTTATATAGTAAATATACCTAACCCTTAAACCCTAACCCTAACCCGATGCATCACCCTATCCCTCTCCATTAGCGTTTGCTCTAACAACAGCGTTCACTTTAATCACAGCATTTACTTTAATAACAGCGTTTACTCCAATAACAGCGTTCATTTTAATAATAGCGTTTACTTTAATAATAGCGTTTACTTCAATAACAGCGTTCATTTTAATAATAGCGTTTACTTTAATAACAGCGTTTACTTTAATAATAGTACTTACGTTAATAATAGCATTTACTTTACACTTAACCCTCAACCTGACCTTATTACTATTCTTCCTCCTAATACTTCCTACTCTTTTCTAGCTCTTCTCTCTATTTTCCCTCCCTTATATTAGCCCTTATTTCTTACTACCTCATCTTATCTCCTAATGTCAGAGCTTAGCACTTATTTACTACCTCTTTTTATCTCTTAATATCAGAAGTTAGCACTTACTACCTCTTTTCATCTCCTAATATCAGAGGTTAGCACTTATTTACTACCTCTTTTTATCTCCTAATATCAGAGGTTAGTACTTACTACCTCTTCTTATCTCCTAATATCAGAGGTTAGCACCTATTTACTACCCTTTCCTATATAAACCTATTTCACTACTTCTTCACTTCCTCTACTTATAAAACCTACCTCTTACATTAAGGTTAGGCTTACTTACTAATCTTATTTTATTAAATCCTAGTGGCTCTACTACTGATAGTTTTATATATATTAAGTATAAGTTTAGATATATATTTAACTCTATTTACTTTAAGATATAGCCTTTAAATTAGCATTTAATTTAAAACCATTATATATTTCTATACTTTAATAAAAAATTATAACTTAAAAAACTATTTATATCCTTAATTTAGTCTTTACCTTTTGTCTATATACTTATAATATTAATAATATATACCTTACTCTATAGTAGCTTATATATAGAACTTAAACTCCTTAAATATTTTAATTAATAATATTTCAATACTAAGGTTTATTAATACTATATTTATATTAAACTGCCTTTAATAAATATAGTTAGAACCCTCCTTTGAAGTTAAGATTATAAATAAAACCTTAACCCTTTACTTAGTATTTATTCCCCTTATATCTATTTCTCCTAATCTTTACGCTACTTAAGAATTAAGTTAAATATAGCTATAGCATTTGTCATTTCCTACCTATATATAAGCTTAGCATACTTACGCCTAAGCCACCCCTAGTAGTTCTCGAGCCTTCTAAACTCGCAGCCTGCAAGCTCCTACACCCGAGCCTAGAGACTTGGGTCTGCTATAGTAGCTAATGCTAGAGGGATGATGATATACTTCTACTGGCATATACTACCCTTTGCGCTATACCCATCTGGATATAACTGCTATAATATATAGCAGTAGAAGCAGCTTAAGAATAGTACCTGCTGATTCTGCTGATAATTGATCTTACTTTAAAAGTCTATGTAGCAGTTGAATAATAATGACTCATCGGTATTATTATAGGCAATCCATCGGTGCTGCGCCTCCTTAACTCCGTTAAATATCTAGCAGACTCAATAGCCTAGCTTGCCTAGCTCTTCAATCTCCTCAAGTGCCGCCTCCATCTATTGTAGAGCGCAGGACGCCTTCTTTCCATACGCCCGGGATATAATGAGCCCCTGCGAGGCTAGCTCGCTCTTCTGCGCTATTTCATTATGCTCACAGTTGTTACATAAGATAGCGTCGGAATCGATCCCCTTGCAGTCCCGCGGATCCCTGTCGAGGCACTGCCCGAGAACCTGGCGCCAGCACCTGTGGGTTTAGACTAGGCTGTTAACCTCGCGTCTCTTGAGGTCTAGGCAGCTGTCCTTCTCCGCGTCCTCAGCCGGCCAGTCCTTCTCTTCAACGACGATCTGGGCTGTGACCCACTCGCCCGCCCGGCCAGCACGCCCCGCCTCCTGGGCATAGTTGATGATGCTGGCCGGGGCCTCGAGGTGAATTATATGGATAATCCCCGCCACGTCGAGCCCCGTGCCTAGCGCGGCTGTGGCCACTATGTACGGCGTTTCGCCGCAGAGCCAGGCCTAGAAGCCGGCTTCTCGCTGCGCTGCGAAGTCTAAGCTATACTCCTCTGGCCTGCTGTGGTAATAGTGGCATCCGAGCTGCTAAGCTAGCGCCCTGCATTTGGCGTGGCTTATGCAGTAGATGACCCCCTTCTCTCCCGGCGACAGGCCTCCTAACCGGACATCGACGAACGCCTTAACCTTTATAATTCCGCGCCCATTCTAGACCCGGAGCACGCTATATCAGACCTAGATCTAGTGGCTGGAGGCGCAGATATAGATCGGGTTCCGCAACTGCATGGCCTCCTCGAATGCCGGCTTGCAGAGCGGCGGCAGCGTTTCCATAAGGAAGATGAAAGGGCAGCATAGGTTGCGTAGGTGCATAAGCGCTCGGAGCTTTCCCTAGTACTCATTAGCTGCGGTGAAGGTGAGGTGGCATTTATTGATGACTATGCGGTCTAGCTGGCCCCAGACGGCTAGGTTAGCGGCCCATTGCAGGAAGTCATCTGTCCCAGTAGCCTCGGCGGATACGATAGTGACCTGGGGCTAGGAGTCGCATGCCTTAAGCCAGTCCTTGCAATCGAGGCCAGCGTCGATGCAGTGAGTCACTAACTGCTGCTTCAGCTTGGCGTATAGTGCTATAATGATGGTAACTCTGGCGCCGGTTAGCATTGCGGGCACTATAAAGATCAGGCTCTTGCTGCCGCCTGTCGGCAGGATAGCAATGAGCGGAGTCTCCTTAGCTGCGGCCAGCTATATAGCCTCTTCTTGCTGTGGCGATTGAAACTGGGCGTGGTCGTCGCGGAGGATGGTCTACAGTGCCCGCAGTATGAGCTGGTCTTCGCCGCTCTCTTCAGCTCTAGCTCCGGCGAGCTTCTCAAGTGGTATAGTTTTAGCTCGCTTCAGCAGGGCAACCCGTGCCTCCTGCCCTTTCGCATCCGCTGCTGCACCCTTCCGCTTGAGCGACGGCTCTGAGGGCGGCTGCCTAGTGCAGCCCAGGAAGGTATGCCACTAGCGACTGACCTGCCTAAATACCTCGAGCGATTCAGCTATCAGATGCTTGAGCACGTCGATAGTTACGCCGTAATTGGCAGCTGTCTGGCTAATATAGGCAGCCGCTAGGTCGTCCGGGACCTCATAGCGCTTGGCGTCGTCGTCATCATCTGTATCCTCAAAGTCGGCCTTTGCTGCGCCCCGCTGGCGGGCATGCTTCTTGCTGATGGCGATGGCGATATGCCGCTAGTCTTGCCAGTCTTGGAGGGTGATCCTATGGCCTATATAGTGTTAAGTCCACCTGGCGATCGCTGCCGATATCTGGCTGCTCTCCTATGGTCTATTTTCGCTGTGCTAGATGAAGTCACTGGGCGGGCACATCTTATTATATAATGCCTAGCGCTCTGCCTCCTAGCGATCTATAAGCAGTTGGATATAGATTATATATATTGCTATGAGCTGCCTAACTTGCGCCATGAGGAAGCGTGGCATAACCTTAGGCGAGTTAAAATGGGCTAGGGATTTATGATATTAGGTAATAAGCATAACCTCTCTATTAATAATGAAAACATTGTGATTTTAGTTAATAGTATTAACTAAGTGCAGTTCTGTAATCTCTTCGCCCTGACTTAGCTAGCCGCTAGTAAAGTGTATGAAGATGAGTAAGAGCTCCTCGAATTTCTTCACCAGTTTTAGATACTTCCGAATACCAGCCCACTTCCATTGCCCCTACTTGTTAAGGTATGTCTGCTTCCGCCGCCTAGCAATGAGGTCCTTAAGTATCACTACCTCCTTTCCGCTAAGGCCATTACTATAAATAAAGGACTGGCCCTAGATGGTATAGGTTAAGTTATCCTCGATAGTAGCAAGCGGGATAGCGAAGCGGGCATCAGCGCCCTCTTTAAACATTAATGAGCTCTATAGCAAGTTCTCTACATCAGTCGTCATCTTTACGATTATGCTGCAGATGTCCTCCATGAGAATCGGCTTGCCTATGAAGTATATAAGCTCCCCGTGCTTGCTCCATGATACCATAAGGCGGCTACTGGTTTCCTAGGCGATCTTCTGGCTATAGAGCAGCAAGCTGAGCGTATAACCTATAGGCAAGTAGGTTGCCTTACATAACTAGTCGTTCTGAACCTGGGCGAAACGTTCCGCCAGACCCACTATACTGGGCCGTTCTTTAGTGGGGATGGCCCACTCCGCTAGTAACGCTCTCCCTATATATATGAGGCTGGCGAGCATGTATGTAAATAGGTGCGCTAGCTGAAGCTGCCCAGACTCTCCGTCGATCTCTAAAATGCCGACGAAATGCTAGAGCGGGCTATCAAAGGGATCCCCGTCGAGGCGCTGCATCCAGAAGCAGGCCAGGACCTGCAGAATCTCCTCTTCTAAGGCCTTATCGTCTAACCGGCCATCGTCAACTAAGTAGCCCCACACCTACTTAAGACCTATCCTCTGCTTATCTATAAACTGGAAACCGTACTCCTTAAGTAGTGTCAGCTTATCTAAGTAAAGTATATTTAGGTAGTAGCAGAGGAACCGCTTGTAATATACTAGGTACCGGTCTATGCTCATCTTCTCCTATAGCGGCCTGAACGGCCAGCTGTAGGCATCTTTATAGTGAGGGCTGGCTAAGAGGAGCCGGGTTATTAAGGGCATGCTTTTAAGGCCTTCGATATACTGGCTAAAGAAGAGGTGGTCTATGGCAGCTGTTAACCTCTGTAGCTCGTCGTCGTCGCGGCCTGGCATTCGGCTGTAGGCGTAGATCTTGCCTAGGTCTCTCCCGTGGAAGTGCGCGAGCCAGCCCGAGCGCTTCAGCTAGTTCGTCGTCTCATGCCTTAGGATCCCATCCGCTAGGACCTTCTGCATCTCCTCCTGCTGGCCCTGCATATAGGCCCATTATCCCTTAATATCGGCGACCAGTTGCCGCTCTGCTCTGGCTTTTATCTCCTTCTTCTCAGCAGTCCCTAGGAACTGTCTCTTCTCCTTGTCTTTCGCTTCTTCTTCTTCGTCGTCGTCGTCGTCGTCGTCGTCATCGTCGTCTTCTTCTTCTTCTTTCTCTCCTCCTCCTCCTCCTCCTCCTCCTCCTCTTCTGCCTCTTCCGCCCCTTCCTCTGTCTGCTATTGCTCCCTGCCCCTCCCCTACGTCAGCCCCAGCAGCCGTTACGCAGAAGTAATGAATAGCTGATTTAGGCCCGGTAAAGAAGGTTTATATTCAGACACTGGTCTAGAGTTCTAGACAGCTCTTAAGCTGTTTCTTAGTTCTACTACGCCCTCTAATCCTCTGTTCCTTATGCTCTTTATTCTAGTGCTCCCTCAGCCACTTCTAGCTCAGTGTTGCAAACTTGCAGTGCCTGCAGGCGAAGCCATGATGGATATGCAGGCCTTCGATAGCTGCGATCGGGTTCGCTAGGCCATGCTTAAGGTCCTCGGCCGACGGCGCCCTCAATTCGAGCCCGGCGTAGTAGGAGACTGTTGCATTGCGGTCCTTACTTTTAACTTCAGGATATCGGTTCTATAAGTGGCTGTGGAGGTTCAATACTGTATAGCTATGATGCTTATAGATTAGAGACTGGTGTGCTCGGTAGTAGATCAACCAGTCAGTAGCTATAGCCTCATAACCCTCACCTGCCTGCTGCAGAGACTACGGGATGCCTTATGGTATCTATAAAGCTGCTGCTTCTAGGGGGGTTGGAAGAAACTGAGAGACATATATCATCATTTAATGTAGTAAAGTAGGGTCATCGAAATTCAAATAAAGTATAGGATGAAAATTCATATATGCACCTGGGGAAGGGAAAAGGGGAGAAAAAGAGAGAGGGGAAAGAAAAAAGCAATAAAATATCATAAATAAGCCACTAAATGCCTCTCCTAAGAAAACCCCTGGGAAGGGGGAATAAGGTATTGAAGGTGCTTTAGTAGGGATTCGTATTGGTGTAAATTAGTAGTTTGGAAGTGGTAGTTTGGGACCCCTGTCGCCAACTCACACTTAAATTTCCAATTACGCTATTAGTCGCCCCATACAAATGGCGAAATGGTAGTTTAGCCATACTACCAACGGCCTTGCGGTTAGAGTCACCCTATCCCTGACCCAAAGGGTCACCCTATCTCTAGCCGAAGGCTACTGTATTTATGGCGGAAGGCCACAGTATCTTTGGCCGAAGGCCATCCAATCTTAGGCCGAAGGCCTTTAATGGTATATAAATTAATTCTTCTATAGAAGAACTTCTTTAGGGATAGGGTGAGGCATAGGGTTGATTCTTCTATAGAAGAACTTCTTTAGGGATAGGGTGAGGCATAGGGTGAGGCATAGGGTTGATTCTTCTATAGAAGAACTTCTTTAGGGATAGGGTGAGGCATAGGGTGAGGCATAGGGTGAGGCATAGGGTAAGGCATAGGGTATAGCATAGGGTGAAGCATAGGGTGGGGCATAAAGTGGAGGATAGGGTGAGGTATAGAGTGAGCGATAGGGTGAGGCATAGGGTGAGGCATAGGGTTAATTCTTCTATAGAAGAACTTCTTTAGGGATAGAGTGAGGCATAGGGTGAGGCATAGAGTTAATTCTTCTATAGAAGAACTTCTTTAGGGATAGAGTGAGGCATAGGGTGGGGGATAGGGTGAGGCATAGGGTGGGGGATAGGGTGAGGCATAGAGTGGGGGATAGAGTGAAGCATAGGGTGGGGGATAGAGTAAGATATAGGGTGGGGAATAAAGTAAAATATAGTATAAAAGATAGATTTAATTCTTCCTATAGCTGGATTTTTAAAAAATTAAATAGAGTTAAAGATAAGAAAGGTAAAGGAAATTAAAAAAAAGATAAAAAGATAAAGAAAGATAAAGAAAGATAAGAAAAACTTAAAAAAAAGAGAAGAAATATAATATATTTACTAGATATTTCTTTTTCTTTTTTCTACCTCTCTATCCTCTTAACCTTTACTTCCTTACCTCTTTACCTCCTTACCTCTCTATCTTCTTAACCTTTACTTCCTCACCTCTTTATCTCTCCCTCTTTTACTTCCTTACCTCTTTACCTTTTTATCTATTTTTTCCTCACTTCCTTACCTCTCTATCTTTTATTTCCTTATTTCTTTACCTCTCCATTTTCTATTTCTCTACCTCTTTACCTATCTATCTATTTTTTTTATCTTTTTTCCCTTTCTTATTTTTTTCTATCTTTCTTACCCTACCTAGGGTTCCCACTCTATCCCTCCTACCCTAACCCTCTTACTCTTCCTACCCTAACCCTCCTACCCTTCCTACCCTAACCCCCCTACCCTTTCTACCCTATCCCTTCTACCCTTTTTACTTTATATCCCTTCTATCTTTTCCTACCTCTCTAGATATGTCTACAAGCGGCTGCCCCTCCTGTGGGAGCTTCTATGCAGATATGCTAGACCATATTAGGAAAAAACACCCCCAAGACTCCTATTCCAACCTCCAGCTCCAGCCTTTTAACCTCATAAGCTGTCCCTCTTGCCAGACGGCTTGTAGAGGCATCCATGGAGTTAAGACACATCAAGCGAAGGTCCATGGAATAGCTGGGACATCCAATGTCTCGACCCTTCCTAGGCTTAGGTCCCAACAGCTCAGCCAACAGCCCAGCCAACAGCTCAGCCAACGCCAACAGCCCGGATGGCTAAGCGGGCTACTTACTCAGCAACCCACCCCACAGCCTAGGATACCTACTCTACACTTCTCTCAGCCAGCAGCTAGCCTAGCCCCTCTAGGAGCTAGGAAACGCCCAGCAGCTAGCCCACCACTTAGAGCCCGACCAACTACTAGACCTCGGGTTAGGGTACCGTCCTCTAGCTCCCAGGCCTCTAGCCCTGGGCTTGGACCGCAGTCCCCCAGCCCCCCCAACCCTCAGACCTTCCAGCAGCCTAGATCCCGCTCTCTATCTCTAGACTCTCTTCCCCCTTTACAAGACCTATTACAAAGAGGAAGGAAAGGAAAGGGAAAGAGGGATCTAGAAACCACTCTCTCCTCTAGCTTGCCTAGTAGCCCAGCTGCTAGCCCAGCTGCCAGTCCAGCCGCCAGCCCAGCCGCCAGCCCAGCCGCCAGCCCAGCCGCCAGCCCAGCCGCCAGCCCAGCCGCCAGCCCAGCCGCCAGCCCAGCTGCTAGCCCAGCTGCTAGCCCTACCCTCAGCCCATCTCTCAGCCAAGCAAGTATAGAAGACCTGCTTCAGAACCAGCTCACCCTAGAGGCAGCCTCTAAAACAGCCCCCCCGCCTACTCTAGAGGAATTACACAACCAAGCTACTAGACCTATCCTAGCTAAGGAAGAGGTCCAGCAGCTAATAGCCTATTCAAAAGTCCCAATACCAGAGAAAAGGCTCCATGCTAGGCAGGCCGCTATTTTTACCAATACAGCAATGAAGATAGCAGAGGATTTTCTTCAGAAGCCAACGGAAAAGTCCCTCCTACACTTCCTACTTCTTCCTAGGGTCCTAGGCCTAGCCCTTGAAAAAGGGAAGCTAGGGCCCACCCTCCACGCCTTCCCTCAAACCTACCCTGCTATTCCTAGCAGCTATACCCAAGAGCAGCCCTCTCTCCCTAGCTTGAGAAGCCCTATAGAACAGGCATCTAAGTGGCTGGAGAAGGGATTTATTGGAAGGGCAGCAAGGGCTATCTATGAATCAGCTCCCCTTGCCCCAGATAATAAAGACACAAGGGCCCTCTTCCAAAATAAACACCCTATAGGTCCAGACAACCCCTTCAAAGGGGCCAGACCTAGCTCAGGACAACCCATCAAGCAAGAGGCTATCCTCCAAGCCCTCAAATCCATCCATAAGGAAAAGGCCCCCGGCCTCTCTGGATGGACGCGGCCCTTGCTAGACCTAGCCTGTCGAGAACCTAAGGTCATTGCCTTCCTAGCCCTCCTAGCCAATATGATTAGGCTAGGAACAGCCCCAGGATCGGACCTGCTATGTGCAGCTAGGCTGATCGGGCTGGAAAAGGACGATGGAGGGATCAGACCTATAGCTATAGGGGATATGGTCTACAGGCTAGCTATGAAGGCTATCCTTACTAGCCAATTCCAGCAGTCAATGCTTCTTCCTAACCAGCTAGGGGTCCAGAGCCCGGGAGGAGTTGAGCCAGCGATCTTTATGATGGAAGAAGCCATTTCCGGCTCCAACTTCCACAAATACAGATCTCTAGCTACCCTAGACCTCACCAACGCCTTTAACTCCATGGACCGAGCTAGTATAGCAGCAGCTATAGCTAGCTATGCCCCATCCTTCTACCGAGCAGCTAGATGGGCATATAATAGCCCCTCTCTACTTATTACCTCCAAGGGACATACACTCGCCTCAGCACAGGGCGTAAGACAGGGAGACCCTTTCGGACCCTTTCTATTTTCCCTAGCTATCCGACCTACTCTAGAGGCCTTAATTCAGAAGCTTCCAGGCGCTACTATTGTCGCTTACTTAGATGATATCTTCATCTTAAGTAAGAAGGACCTTAGTAGCTCTAGCAGCTTAGCTGCAGCTACAGAGGTCTTCCAGCACTCTCCACTTACCTTAAATACTAGGAAAAGTAAGGAAGCTAGCTTGGAAGACCTTAGACAGTCAGGCCTGCCTACTCTAGGGACCCTACTAGGGCCTAGAGAAGCTAGAAGAGCCTTTCTAGCTAAGAAGATCACTCTTCTAGAAAGGACTCTAAAAGAGCTACCTAGCCTTCCTAAGCAATATGCTCTCCTTCTGCTAAAAGGCAGTATCCACCTTCTATTAAGACACCTTCTTAGACAGCTGGATTCAACAGGCCTAGCAGACCTATGGGAGAGTGTAGACGCAGCTATCCATAAGGCTATCCAAGGCCTAGCAGCCAGGGACCGAGGAGACCCTCCTCCCACCCTAGACCCCAACCTTATAGCTATTCCAGCTAGAGTAGGGGGCCTGGGAATTCCTATCCACAAGGATATAGCAAAGGATATCTATCAAGCAGCAAGAGAAGCCTCCCTTACTCAGATTCTGCTAGTAGATCCAGCTTTTCCTAGGAATCTAGCTACCTCTAGCCTAACTCCAGCTCAAGCTACGCCCCTACTGTCAGCTCAAGAGGTCCTAGTTGTGGATGCAACTAGAAGGCTAGAAAAGCTACAATCCCTAGCCCCTAGCTTCTAAAGAGCCCTCTTGGAAAACAGCAGCTACCTCGGCCGTAGGTGGCTGCAAGTCCTGCCCACTAAAAAACCCTTCATTTTGCCAGACTCTGCAGCTACTGAAGCCCTAAGGAACAGGCTTCTGCTACCTTCAAGACCTCTAGCTAGCCTCTGCAGCTACTGTGGCAGCCCTACAGATATCAACCACGAAGATACCTGTAAGCAGGCTGCTAGAAGATGGATCCAACGCCATGACCAGATCAAATATGCCTTTAAAAACGCCCTCTCTTGCAATTCTGATCTGGAAATGGAGCTGGAACCAGCTATCGATCCAACAGCTAGTCTCAGAGCTGACTTTTCTATCCTCCTAGGGGGCAGCCGGACCTACTACGACATCCAGATAGTAGCTATCAATGCAGACTCCGCAGAGGAAGACGCCTACCAGACCCTAGCTAAAGCAGCAGCAAAGAAGCGGGCTAAATACGCCTCTTTAGGACCCTATTTTCAACCCCTTATCTTCTCAGCAGGCGGACTGCTAGATAAGGACTCAGCACAAGCCTATAAAGCCCTCCAGGGTCTAGTAGGCCCAATAGGCTCCTATCAGCTAGATACCTCTATTGGACTAGTCCTCACTAAGACTAGAGCTCAGTCAGCAGCTTCAATAGCTACTAGACCAGCTAAAACTGCCAATACTAGCAGGTATCAGCAGAGGCCTACTCTTTCTAAATAACCCTTCTATTTCTCCCTTTTCTTTACTCCCTTTTATTATTCTTTATTAACTCTAGCTTTTTTCTTTACTTTTTCTCTTTATTTTAACCTCTTCTTTACTTAACCTACCTTTATTTCATTTTTTCTCTTTCCTTTCTTTACTTCTTTATTACTATTTCCTTCTATCCTTTATTTTTTTATTATTATTACCTCTTTCCTTTCCTTCCTTTTTTTATTAGTATTCTCTTTTCTTTCCTTTATTTTTCTACTATTATTACCTCCGTTTTTCCTTTCTTTTCTTACTAGTATTTTCCTTTTTCTTTTATTTTCCTACTATTACTTCCTTCTTTTCTTTATTTTCTTATTATTTTCCTTCTCTTTTTCTATTTCTTATTTTTCTTTTAAGAGGATATTTCTATATCTAAATTGGAAAAAAGCAACTTAGCACCTTAGCTTTATATAGTAAATATACCTAACCCTTAAACCCTAACCCAGTTTAAGAAGTCCCCGGGTTTTATAAAAGTAGCTATAAGGCCTTCTTTCTAGGAATTTCTATATAATATAATAGATATAAAAGAGGGGTTCTTTAAGATATAAATAAAATGGGTTTAGGCAGTGAGACTCTTAATTATTAAATATAAAAGTAAACTATAATATATTCTCTCCCCTCCTCTAACAAAGGGCTTGCAGCAGCCTTTATATATATAGAGATGCCCTTATTATCATAGAAGCAGCAATAAGGTTTTCTTAAAACCGGATCTGAGGAGTCTGGGCCTTTGAGACCAGTTTGCTAAAGATCCGGGCCTTTAAGACTGGGCTGCAGTCTCAGCAGTTAACACTAGGCTATAGTCTCATCAATTGATAGATGTAATATATACCTCTGACGTATCTGACAGCTATATAGGTTTAAAATTTTTAAGAAATTAATTTCAAATATTTAATTAAAAAGTTAATAAGTTAATTTTTTTTTAAACTTTTTAAAAAATTATTAAACTAGTTATAAATAGAAATAGTAAAATAAACAGTGCGAATTCTATACTGCTAGCGCTAGAAATATATATAACTTAAAAAGATTTATAAAAATAATATATTTTATAAATAAGCCTAGTTAAAAATCTTAGCTATTTTAAGCTTAGTTTAGAATTTTAAGAAACTTTTTAATATTGCAACTTAAGGTGAAAGTTTTACTGCAGCGCTCGCTTGTCTGCGGCGCTCGCTTATTAAGTATATTATCAATTTTTACTAAATCGATATATTTCTAAAGGTCTTAGTTAAGGGCTTTTATCTTCAGTATTAAGAACTAAGAGATCTAGTTATTACTAGTAGCTAGCTTAATAAAGGTAGCTAAAGTTATTATTACTAACTTATTAATAAATAGTTAATAATTTAAGTAAGAGAGGTATATAAATAGTAAGGGTACATAGTATATATTTAACTGTTAATTGTTAAATAGCTTATATAACCATTTAATAACTTTAAATGTATATATATATTATATATCTAGTAACTATAGCTTCCGCCTCTTGAGGTTAGGGAGGTATAGCTGTTAGATTGAGTTATATATACTCAATTAGAGCAGGAACGTGCTATATAAGTAGCGTGCTGCGTTTTTGGCCTATTAGTTAAAATCCAACAATAGCTTTCCCTTGCTTCCTAATACGAGCTAGCCAGCCGGGGGCTCAGCGAGCCCTTTCTAAGTCATTTCCGACAACCCCCTGTTTCACACGTGACTTCTTGGAGCCCTAGTGTTCTAACATGTCTCCAATTCAACAATATATATACTGTGGTCATGATCCAGTCTCAGTGGTTCCCTTATGAGACTTATTGATAAAACTGGCAGTCTCATTAATGAGAGTCGTGAGTAGGTTACTGAGACTTGAATTGTCTATATAACGGGTCAAGTTAATGGGCGTAGTGAAAAAGTGGGTATATTATAGTTCTGCCGGTTGTGACCGCCTGGTCCCAACCTGGGCTGTGACAGTTACTGAGACTTGGATTGTCTATATAATGGATTAAGTTAATGGGTGTAGTGAAAAAGTGGATATGTATGTCATAGTTCTGCTAGCTGTAACCGCCTGGTCTGAACCTGGGCTATGATATGTAAATAGTATCTAGGATCTCTATTAGTATATAGATATATTTATTTAGCACTTTTATAGAGATAGCTGTCAAGACCTCTTATTGTGTGAGGCCTCTGATTGGATGTATGTATGTTCTTAATTGCGTTAAATCCCCGCTCTGAGTCTCTCTACATCCTTTATGCAGAAGTAGCTAAAAGGATATTGCTATAGCAGTCACACGCCATGTACACGCCCAGCTACCCAAATATACATCGTGACAATAGCTTTACTAGCTATTAATATACTGTTGGATTGACCCTCGGGTGGAGGAATAAGGCCCGGATAAGAACAACCCTCTGATACATCAATATCCTGTCTTAGTCGTAGGGTGTGAGATTGACTAAAAAACCTCTCACACAAGAAGAGGGGCCAGAAGAAACAAGGAACATGATCAGACATCAATATTATCACCTTTTGGCTCCACTGTATTAATCCCTATCTACCTAATTGAATAGCCCGTGTCGGATCCAACATATACTTAGTTATATAAAGACTTACTTTTATATAGTTACTAGACCGTAACCTGCATTGCTTATTACAATATCCTAATTCACTAGATTATATATCTCACGCCCTGGACCTACTCTACACCCCTAGGTTAAACCCAACTGTCACACTTCTTATTTAATAAATATATTATTAAGAAAATCACAATAGCAAATTGCATTTATAAGTTAGCAATGCTTAAAGGTTTTTAAAGTAGAAGAGCTGCAATAAGAGGTACTACATATACCTTAACTTTATTCACCATATAACCATGTCCGCACTCATTTGGAACAATCTCCACAGGCATAGAACTTGTTGGTGCAGCAGTGCCAGTGCCAGTAGCAGTGCCAGTAGCAGTGCCAGTAGCAGTGCCAGTAGCAGTGCCAGTTTCAGACTCCAAGATAACGACAGAGCCAGAGCGCCCACCTGTGCCTGTTCCACTAAGGGCCCTGGTTTCCTGACTACTGGGAGCAGACTCTGCCCGAGTGGTCTCAGCCACGAGTGCGCTCTTCACCTCCTCTAACTTGATAGCAGGAATAGTAACATTTACGGGCTGAGCGCCAGATTCCTGGATTATTTCAATCTTGGGGTTGTCTGAAGCCTGAGTCTTTTCACTCTCCACCTCTTTGAACTTGCCCGCGGTGGTCTCAAGTTCTTTATCGTAAATAGTTTTCTCGTCCATGATCATCTGGAGACGTGAGCCTGTGCTTTCCCGTCGCAGGAGAAACCCAAACTGTGGGCTCGGAGCGCCAATGTCTCCAACTTTGATCAAAGCTATGAGCCTGACGAGTTCACCCGGCGCGATACCTAATGGTCTCGTGACATTGAGACTGAAAGATGCGTTGCCATTTGGCGGAGCTCTTAGCAGACTATTGCCCATGTCAGCTTATAGACGATGTGAAGCCGCTGTTAGGAGGTTCTTACATTGCTGTCTCACCGTCGATGGTGATAAACCTCGCATTTTGGCCGAGTGTGGCGTCGCTGAGGTCTAATTCGACCGAGTTGCCTGTGGGTATAGAAGAAGGGCTAGTAAGTGTCCCGAACCCAGTGGCAAGGGTTCGTGTTTCCTCGAGGCTACCGGTTGGTTCAATACGCGTAGAAGCTTGTAAGGAAGGCGCTTGAGATGTGGGCTGCGATGGGGGAGCTTGAGAGGTAGGCGCTTGAGATATGGGCTGCGATGGGGGAGCTTGTGAGGTAGGCGCTTGAGATATGGGCTGCGATGGGGGAGCTTGTGAGGTAGGCGCTTGAGATATGGGCTGCGATGGGGGAGCTTGAGATGTGGGTTGCAGTGGGGGAGCTTGAGAGGTAGGCGCTTGAGATATGGGCTGTGATGGGGGAGCTTGAGATGTGGGCTGCGATAGGGGAGCTTGAGATGTGGGTCGCAGTGGGGGAGCTTGAGAGGTAGGCGCTTGAGGTGTGAGAGCTTGAGAGGTAGGCGCTTGAGATATGGGCTGCGATGGGGGAGCTTGTGAGGTAGGCGCTTGAGATATGGGCTGCGATGGGGGAGCTTGAGATGTGGGTTGCAGTGGGGGAGCTTGAGAGGTAGGCGCTTGAGATATGGGCTGCGATGGGGGAGCTTGAGAGGTAGGCTGCGATGGGGGAGCTTGAGATGTGGGTTGCAGTGGGGGAGCTTGTGAGGTAGGCGCTTGAGATATGGGCTGCGATGGGGGAGCTTGAGAGGTAGGCGCTTGAGATATGGGCTGCGATGGGGGAGCTTGAGATGTGGGTTGCAGTGGGGGAGCTTGAGAGGTAGGCGCTTGAGATATGGGCTGCGATGGGGGAGCTTGAGAGGTAGGCTGCGATGGGGGAGCTTGAGATATGGGTTGCAGTGGGGGAGCTTGAGAGGTAGGCGCTTGAGATATGGGCTGCGATGGGGGAGCTTGAGATGTGGGTTGCGATGGGAGAGCTTGTGAGGTAGGCGCTTGAGATATGGGCTGCGATGGGGGAGCTTGTGAGGTAGGCGCTTGAGGTGTGAGAGCTTGAGAGGTAGGCGCTTGAGATATGGGCTGCGATGGGAGAGTTCGAGAGGTAGGCGCTTGAGGTGTGAGAGCTTGAGATGTGGGTTGCGATGGGGAAGCTTGAGATGTGGGGGCTTGAGGTGTGAAAGCTTGAGATGTGGGAGCTTGAAGTTGAGATGTAAGAGCTTGGGATGTGAGAGCTTCGGCCGTGGACACCTCGGGCGTTTGGCCCCGGGCGTTTTCGATTGAGAGGCCAATGATCAGGCAGTTTAACAGACGCATGGCAACTGATTTCGATTTATGTAGAGCATGACATGAACAGACTGAACAGCTGAGGATGTCTCAGGAAGACACAAGTCTTGTCATCAATGAGTACACATCTGAGCCGTCCCGTGTCTGCTGATATAGTATGCTTTCACATGCTTTCACATGCCCTTCCACACCCATACTTCAGAACGGCCGTTATAAGCAGCTCGAGGCTTGGAGCTGAAAGCTGGCAGTGTGAAGTATGGTAGACGGGCATATCAGCCACATCTGATTTGCCCGACTCGCGAGCGTTGAAACTTAGAGTCGCCGAGAACAGGCTTTGAATGTGTCAATCAATGTGATTTGGGTTTCTGTTGGTTCAATTTTGATTGATTTTGTTGAAGGGGACAGAAGCAGGCTTGTCTCTCCCACAACACTCCTGTATATGATTGGTCCGACTGTTATTTTGATGGTGTACGCCACCGGAGACTGTGGTTTGGCTAACTTTTAGCTAAAGTAATTCACGTCACCAACTGTCGTAGGCTGACGTCCACATCGCCGGATTTGCTGGATGTTAGGAAATGTGAGAATGCTAATAACTGTATTTTTTTTAAGTAAATCACATTCGTAGACGAGAACCAAACCATCTAACAAATAGAAAAATCCAATTATCTTCATCTAGACAACATCGATCAGCTCAGCTAAAATAATCAGGCCACGCTTGACACCTACTTTCATTCCAGAGGTCTAGAGATACTACGGCGGTGGCAACGATAGCCAAGATGCTCTGGCTTCGCGATAGGGAGAATGGCATGATATCGGAGGGATGCAAGACGACTTTTCAAAGAGAGGCACTCTCACCTGGCGGACAGTCGGCCAATACGAACATCTGAGCCGAGGACACCATCGCAGATAAGGCCAGGCTGCTGAAACGCGTCACCTGCGGGGAACAGTATGAAGTGTTCACCCGGAACTGTAGGGCACGAAAGCTATAAATAATGACACTGAACTCAACGAATGGAGAAGAGGTGTGGTACTTCTAAGCAGGATGAATGGTCGAGACCTTTTAATAATTTTCAGCATTGGCCATTGCGGGTGTTTATCCATCCTTGGTGGCTCACGGTTCCTTTGCTCTAGGCTTCCGAGTTTGGCGGTCAGCATTGTTCACGGCCAGAGCTGCATTACTCATGGCTGCTGCCACATGCGTACATATGAAGACCTTGCCACACGTACCAAGTTAACATAACAATCCCTGCGACCTGTATTACTTGGAGAGTCTATGGAGCCGGTTTCCACTAGCTGACCATGAATAGAGCGTCTTACGCCCCCCCACCCCACCATGCCGTCATCTGCGGAATCCAACGTCGTTCTCAATGTGCCCAAAGTCCCAAGACTTGAGCGCTTGGCACTTCGGGAGATGTAGCGGGCGCAGAAGCAAGGAAAGATGATATTCTCTAACAGTGAAGCTACAGACGGATACGGAACCTGGAGAAAATGAAATGCTGGTTCGTGACCACAACTGCAAGAGACTGGGAACTGAGCTGCATCATCATGACCCCTCACACGCATCATTTGGCCGGCCTCAGCTTGGGACCTTCAGCCCTGGTGCGGCTCGCGGACCAAGCCACAGCGATTATAGACTTTAGCCCTGTTAGCTCGCTACTTGGGGATGGGTTGGTTGGCATCATGTGTACTATGGTCCGAGGGTGAAGACGCCTCAATCCTGGCGCCAATCAAGGCCGTCTGCAAATGCGTGCATGCCGCCACTGTTGAGCTGATGACAAGTAAAACTGAATCCCCGCCCGGTGCTTTGCGAGGCATCTCTGCTGACGGTTTCTTCGCCATCTCGCTGCCTTTAACTTTAAGATGAGCAACCTACTGCATTCTGCGATAGCCCTCGGCTTGTGGACTATACAGGGCTCGTACGGAAGAGTCCTCTCCGAGTCCACTGAACGACCACACATGGCGGACCGTGACCGACCACCTGTACAAACTCACATGATAGAGGTCCCTGAGCTCAAACACATGGCAAAGCGTCAACAGACCAGCTTATCAAATGAGGTCTTTGCCGTCACCATAGCCACAGACGAAACATGCGGTTGGCTGTCAGGATCGGCGGGGAACCCAATTTCTTGCGAGAACCATCAATCCTGCATGTGGGTTGGTTCACTGGGGATAATCTGCGGCGTGCTCGAGGACTCCAAGAACTGGGAGGTTCACGTTAGGTGTGTTGAGAGGAAGGTGGCATTGAACACGAGCCTTTGCAACGATACCTGCGCAAGCAACATCTTCTATCTTCGCTGGTGAGTCGAATGTCCCCACGGTTCTACAGGGTCTGTTGTTGACGGCCGGACTTGCACTCTAGCACTGACGTGTCGGCCGCTTACTGCCGGACGTATGCCTACCCAGAGGGAATCCAGGACTATAGATGTGCACCAACCCCCGTGGCCAGAGCTCAGAGCGTATCTTTTACATACGATGGTCAGATTGATGCAAAATTTCTCACATCAACCTTCACCGTTATCAATTCACTTATCTCGTCAACTGAACCGGTTTCTTCTACCGTACCGCCTCCCGCTTCCCCGCCTCCTCCAAACCATGTTAATGTTGGAGCCATTGTCGGTGCCGTGATTGGAGGTTGCGTGGCAGTGTCGTTAATGGCACTTACAATCTTCTGGTTTGTTCGACGGCGGAAGACTCGCCCTGTTCAGCAAGTCACTCCGTCAATGCTGGTTGATCCGATGGAACAAGTTCCACCAACTGGGACAGGGCCGAATGATGGGAAGCCGGGCCTGAATTCTCATGTGCCGTCCGAGTGGAGAGATTCGATGATGACTATGCTGGGCTCGGGCAGCAATCCCGCCTCGCCGCAACATTGGATGGTTCAGCCAGTGTCACCGGGTGGTCAAAGTGTGGCGTCTCAAGGTGTACCGCAGTCTGAAACTCATGAAATGAGCAGGGGTCCTGTTCAACCCCAGGTCTATGAAATGGGCGGAGACCCTGCCCATCCTCGGGTCTATGGAATGATGGGAGATCGTGCCCATCCTCCTCTGGTGTATGAAATGCCCGGAGACCCTGCCCATCCTCAGACCCAGATTGTTGGACCCTGGGGTTAGATTTGTTAGTAATTAAACGAGGCTGTACCTTCATTATTAGGCGAACTCATTATTGGTGGTTGGGAAAAATGTTGTTAAGTGTAGGTAGCCGCGTGATTACAGTCGCGTGAGCCACTCGCATGTCTCAGCCACTCGCTTATTATGCATGTTACTTTCTTTCTAATTAAGATTAATAACTAACTATTTAACTTGAAAGATAATAAAACAATATTAAGAAAGAAGGAAATTCTACACCTCTAACTAGAAGGGAAAAAAGAAATAATCTACTACTACCTTATTTAATATTAAAGCTAGCTCTATATATCTTAAAGTGTTACAGGCACCCATACCGTTACACCACAGGGCAAAAGATTGAGCATTGATTGCATTACTAGCAATCAACTAGGTGTACCAGCTGCTTTATGAAGCCTATTGCTTACGGGGGACCAAGCTCTACATAACATAAAGCAATAAAAAGAATCTTATTTCAAGTTTCACACTCTAAAAAAATAAGAATTTGGAGAACTATAAGAATGAATTCTAAGCCTTTAAAACTAACTAAAAAATTCTCCTCGGGCTTGACCTCAACAGGGGCCTCCACAGACTTCTCTTCCACGGGCTTTGTCTTAGCGGGCTTCTCCTCAACAGCCTGAGTCACGACGGGTGCCTCGACAGCCTTCCCTTCCACAGGTTTCTCCTCCGCGGGAGCAGTCTTCGTAGGCTGCTCTTCTGTGGTCTTTATCTCTACGGGGGCCTCCTCGGCTAGTTTCCCATCTACAGCCTTCTCGTGGACAGCCGTGGCCTTGGCGGGCTCGACCGGTTGCCTAGCGGAGATTGCAGTGGTGGTAGATGCAGGACCTTGTTGGATGGTTTGGTCGGGGTTAAGGAATTTGTTGATATTACACTTGCCGTCAGGTTCCTTGGGTGCTGCCTCGTTGATGACCCAGTTGTTGTCGGCAACGAACTATTTAGCGGTACTGATGGAATATAGTTATCAGAAGCCACTAAATTGGCCAGTGGTAAAGACCGCAGGGCAGTCAATTGAAGCGAGTGGTACAAACCGAGTACTAGCAAGTCGCCCTCATGTCACCGTAATGTCGACGTCGAACGAAGAGTTTAAGAGGTTTGGGTGGTCGCGACAGCACCGACACGGACACGAGAGTGGAATATCCTGAATCCGATGGATTGTCCCTGGGAAGTGAACATGAGGGTTGTGGTGTGGAGGGAACGGGTAAATTTATACCTACCTATATATTGGTGAGCACGTGGCCCAATCCCTACCATTCCGATGCCCTCCTTACGACAACTTGCCAGCTAGAGGCAGAATGGCCGTATAATTACGGAGATGTCTACTTCGGTTAGGCAACCACTACGGCTCGAGCATCTGTTTCGCATTGACACCTATCGCGCGGCGGCGAAGCGGCACATGACGACATACCATACACGCAGTACACCTCAGCGGTGAGGCCGGACTCGACTGGCGCGGACATCGCCAACGCTATCTTCCCCATGGCCGGGCCACTGATCCAAGAATTATTCGGCATTAACTACGGTTGCTCCGTTATCTGGAAGTGCGACTCTGACGGGGCGTACCGCGCCGGCATGTCGGGCGAGCAGATTACGACACATCAGGCGCCAAGGGTTGCGGCTCAACGTACCTATCCAACGGGTGCCCCCAGTCTTTTCAGCAGACGCCAAGTGCCTATGAGCCATTGTCACCATCCACCAGTCAGATTGAGTGTCGCGATGGCCACGAATCGACGGACTTTGTAAAAAACTACTCGACGGATCACTTCAACCCCCTGTACGTTGGATCGTCCCTCGCGTCATACTTGGACGAGAACGAGCCGAAGAGTTGGACAAGCGGATCCCAAGGTTCTATGCAGCAAAACCAAGCATGAGTTGCAGATGTGAATTTTTCCCGAGGCCGAGGGTTTGCATCTCAAAATGCAGTTAGTATGCTAGGAGGCATGCCGGTGGTAGTGACTAAGAATATAAACCCAGGGCTCAAGTTTATAAACGGGGCTAAGTATAAAGCACTGGAAGTTATACCAGACGCCAGGAGATTCTCAGGGTATTAATTCGCCCTGAACATTATCCTCCACTTTAGACTACCTGCTGGCATTATCCTGTTATCTGAGTTAATAGAGAAGTTCAAGTTTAATGATATGCTACCAGGTACGGTCTTACTTACTCTAACAAGTGCTGAAATACCCATCGAGCAGAAGCAGAGGGCTAAGAAGAGGCCTTGGCAGAGCTACGACGTGAGCCGCCGAGGACTTCCCTACACTGCAGCGTTCGCATGCACCGATTACAAAATCCAAGGCGAAACCTCCTCCGAGATTGCGCTGGAGCTGCGAAGAACCGGAACAAAGCTGTATACCGCAACTAAACAACTCGAGCCAGAAAGTGCAATCAGTACAGCCTGTATGTGCACCTATCGCAGTTTAAATCGCTGGATGGAATTTCATTGCTGTTAAAGGCACGGGTGCAGGACATAGTCGGGAATAAAATAACACAGAAAATGTTTGATAGCGAGGCTAGGCTGGAACAGTTGTGCGAGAGGAAAGTAACTGAGGCCCGATTATCGTTATTGTCATATCCATCTGCACAATACTAGCAGTAATGTAATTTGAGGCTCTCCCGCTGCTGAATATGCTGCATTTGTCCAACCTTCGCCTACTGTACAAGACCCCCTTACACCTCCTCACTCTTCTATCGTTCCAGACTGTCCGGTTAGGACTGTGCCTCCGGCTCACGAGCCACCTCATTTGCGCGCCCCCCTTTGCAACCAACGCCGAGGTACGACTCGCCACAAGCCATATATGGAAGATATGTTGCCGCAAGAAGGTGTGGTACCCACCGCAACCCACTAGCAGCATTAAGACTAACAAGCAATATCGCAGGGCGGTGAAGCTGCTATAGAGGTACGATACGCAGAGTTATAAGTGGTGTCTAAACTACAAGTAGATATCCAAGCGCAATATCACTTTAATGGAATTAAGAGAATAGACGAAAGAAAAGATAATGGCATATTTAGATTGGGGTAAGTCGGAGGATGGATGCGTTGAAGCTAAAGTTGCTAAGGAGATGGGTGACAATCTGCTTGCTAACAAGAGATGAGGCATAAAGGACATATGGGAGAGCGTAGAATGAGACCGTAGGGAATAAGAAGCCTTGAACTTAACTACTGATTCAGTAGAGTATTGTATTGTTATTAAACTGTAGTTAATCCATTCTTCACAGTTGCTAAAAGAGGATATTGCAGCGTTAGATTGTAGTTAGCAAGCGGCATGCCTTTCAGTAGGAAATGTCTTCTTAAGCTCTGGGATCTTTTAACTCCGAAATTTAGCCCCCCTTAGCAAAATCGCCGGATTGAGTGGTTACCCAATTAGAAAGCGCAACTGCATCTTCTGTTAGTCCAGATTAATTCCATCCAAATGCCCCTAGGAGGTACTAATCTTCTCTTCCGCATTTAGCAATATGTATATATGAATTTTGAGGTTTTCTTATTAAGATACACGTGAAACGCATGTAGGCACTCAGTATATAATATTATTAATGCTATTATCCTTATATTCTATAAGACTTTCTCTTATACTTAAGTTAGATATAATGTATTTAATTATATTGGTTTTCTATCTATTTACTTACTTTTTTATATATATAAGAAATCTTTTTTCTAAATAGTTCTTGCATAGCATTTTAGCATGCCTTTAACTAATGATATCCCTCCAGCTACTGAAACACTTTAAGCAGGATCAGTTAGAGCAAGAACTGTGACTAGTGTTATGTCTAACTGTGGAACAGACTTCGAAGCCAGTGCTGCTTATATAAGCAACTCCTAGAACCTCGGAGGACATACTCTTAATGATATAATATAACTAATTATATAACATCTGCTATATATACTGCGCGCTTTCTTACCAGACTGTGCGATCTTAAGACCCGGTATACTACAAAGAGTCCAAAATGATTCCCCGTTGTCGTGGGTAGATTCCTGTGACTGTCACAATCGCTTATGCTCGCAAGCTGTGTAGCTTACACAATGCACCGCAAAGCAACTGGGCTACTTGACCTTCTTAGCATCTTTGGACGTGGAGCCTCTTAATCTTCTCAGAACCCCAGCTCCCAGCAGGTCGAAGTCCGTCGGGTTGGCAATACCCCAGACTACCTCTCTGGCAAGACTTTTGGTCTTCCCTGGCCGCGGGGAAAATACGACGCCAAAAAGACCACGTGTACAGCCTCAGCCGATTCCAGTGATGTCGATCTCCAGTCATGGGTGACTGGTTATTGGCCAGATGGATCTATTGGTCGGCCTATTTTGTGCTAGCCACCGAAGCCGTGCCGAGTTCATACAGCATCAACGTTTTGGGAACCAGCGTTGAAAATTCGACTACCGTCAGAAGTGAGACCAACAATTCAAGCCGCAAGGCACGACGGGCCACACCTATGGCAATTAAGTCCAGAAACGAGATTACCGTTGATACAGGAAAGATTAGGGTATCATTCCCTAAATCTGGATCTACCCTGGTCAGCTCTATTCAGATCTCCGAGGGCAAGACTGTTTGCACGAACGGAAAGCTCATTCTTCGCTGTCAGAGCGCTATTGTTGATTATGAGGATGACAACGTGGCGGAGACTCCTATCAAACACCATGAGTTATCAGGTCATATCAATCAGACAACAATTACCGAAGAATCTCTGACACGTGCTTTGGTAACGGTAACTGGTAAGCACGAGGTTGAAAACCAGAAAAATAGAGACAGTATAGTGATACCCGGCCCGGATTATTAGCCTACCCAGACCACCCCTGCCTTATGCTAACCCCGCTGCGCGAGATACTTGCCGGTTTTTCTGTGACTACAGGAATCTATCTCGTGCACACAACTCCATGATAAATCTCATACTTGGTTTCTGAAAACTAGCAGTTCTTGCTCTTGCATGCGAGCGAATCTACGGGATGCGAAGCTGGTGGTGTGTATGTAGCTATACTGCAAAGAGTGATGACGACGTATTTAATACATGTTCCAACACGATTAGCCCGAATGCCGCCGTAGTTCAATTAAAATTTCGATCAGCAGCATTCAAAAGAAACACTCAGGTGACACTGCATGACGGAGCGCATGACTCCGTGATGACACCCGCATTATCGGCACAGTTGATAACGAGACTGAGTACATTTTAATATTAAATGCCTTACTAGGGTTTTTTGGGCGTTATCTCCACGATTCTCCGCGCACTAATGACTGCCAAATCAATGCTACTCGTCTCTCCCGTACGCTGGTCTGCTCTGTACTTTTCAATTGCGAGCAGTGATAGGAGGGCGAGAGTATGTTGCTCGCCGAACTGAAACTGGTGTATTGTGTCCCGAAGGTCCATGTTTGTAGGTTGGCCTGGAGTGAGTAGGTTGGCCAGGAGTTTCCGGGATTCTAGGAAATCGTATATATGTATAGGCAGTTGCCTGGATGTGGTGCCAGTGTACCCGTGGCTATGCAAGGCGGAATGCGGGCCGGTCAATGGTGCAATGTCGCTGGCCTGAAAGCTTTGTTGCCTGTTGCCTGTTGTGCCTAGCTACGCCAGTACGTCGGGTGTCCGTGGAATTACCACGTACCACACCAATAACTATACCATTATATTCCTGATTTAATTTCCTCTGCCTGGATGGTGCGGCAGCGAACTGGGTGTCACGAGGCTGTGTTAGCAAGGCCTGGTTTGGTCTCGGATGCCTCTTGCCACACATTACCTTGTTCCCATACATACCCTCCTCGTGCATGCGAGATTAGGCTCCGTCTCACTCATTTATTATTAGGTTGTGAATCGCTTGCAACATGCCACTGAACATGAGTATTCCGCAATTCTTCTTGTCGCAAACCTCCGTCAAGTAGGTTCGATTTATCACAAATGTTGACCACCCTTGCCAAAGCTATCGTGATCTGCTCTAGATTGAATCATTAAAGTCGGCTGATTTGCTCGGCGAGGATTTCATCGGATTGAATTACAAAAGCAAACATACGAGATTCGGATCCGCACTCACGTTTCTCGTGTGGCAGTATTTTCAAGGCGTGCCAAGGCTCAGGTGAAGATCATGACAGGCTGCACCAAGACCTACCCTCTGGACAATTCCAACGAGTGGTTCATCCAAGCTGTGGATATGCTAGCTACGAAGACCTAGTTCAAGAGACAGGTGGACAGACGCCGTGATGCGTATATGATCGTGGGATTCCACACAATCATGAATGCTCAGATCACCTAGGAACTCGTCCAGGGAATGGGTACTGGCGGCCAAATCCACACCACTATCAGCCTCTCACTTGGCGCTCTCGCTCCTCTTGGAGAAATGATTGATCCTCCCGTCGGAAAGGAGAATGGTTGCATTGACAAGACACGAACCTCTTTCACGGTGCCGGGCGAACAGGTCTCTGCTCTTCAGTACCGTAAAGTTAAACATGTGCGGTTTTACAGCAAAAGCAACGGTATCGTTTGATCTTTTGCCTCAACAGGCAACGGGTCTTTATGCGGATTGAGCATGCCGCCCCAACCCTTACATATAAGTTTATTTGTCCTACATTCTTGCTTTTATTCTGAACTAACTCTTTATAGTGATTTCGCAGACGAGGATGCAGCTATTAAAGTCATAGGCGTTGATCTTTCGCCTATTTAGCCTGGATTTGTTCCGCCGAACTGTCGCTTCAAAGTTGACGATCTCAATGAACACTGGACCTATCCAGCGGTCAATTTAACTTTATCCACGTCTGAGCAAGGACAGGATGTGTCCCAAACTCGGTTGAATTCCACAAGGAGGCCTTGCGGTAAGAACTCTATCACGTTAAACTCATCTATCTTACATAAATAATGATATCTTCCAGTAACCAAGCGCGGAGGCTGAGTTCAATGAATGGAAATGTCTTATGTCGCAAGGTTGGGCGATGAAATGATCTAGCCGGACTCTATATCAGTTACCTGGATAGACGTGTTTAATAAAATGGGCAACGCACTCAGCAAGTCATTCTTTACATATAAGAAGGCGTGCGATGCGATTGAACATGCCGGTTTTGTTAACGTCCGCGAGAGTCGGATCAAGCTCCCCATTAACATGTGACCCAAGGATAAGCAGTTGAAGCGCTGGGGAGCATGGAACAGGCAATTCCTTATGCAAGGTCTGGATGTCTTCTCGATACGTGTACTGACTGACATACTTAGGGTAAGTTCTGTTTCTTAGGAAGAATTTTGTTGAAGTACAGAATGCCAAGGCATCATGCTAATAAATCATTAGCGGCCATATGAAGAAGCGCAAGTGTTTCTTGCCTGAATCCGAAAGGAGCTACTGGGCCCCAATCTTCATTCTTACATTGATTTGTACATAACAAACTTTTCTCCATGTCATTGTGACTGCAGCGACTTGCAATAGCCTAGATGTGTTATTGATAGGCCAAAAGCCTAAGAGCCAGATCGCCTGATTCCTTATGCCAAGAGAATTGCTTTGCGTATTTTTTTAAGATTGGAGACTAGCTTTCAGTTTGAACCGTCATGTTACAGTCGTTCGTTGCCGAAGTTGTGTGTACCCACTCACTCTACTGCATGCGGTAAAGCAAGCTGACGCCCCCAAATCGTTATTATCGTCTTGAGACGCGTTGCCAATGGGTGGGGGGCGACGGGAACTCCACTTTTAGCCAGGCGCCACCCACTTCCTTTGTGCTGAGTTCTGCAGCCGCATCGGCTCCGGACTAGAGACGGCCGGATACAATACCGATTAGAGTACTAGAGAGTCGGGAGAACGAGTGGCAACAGCTACGCTCCGTAGTATAATACGTGCCAATGTACCCGTGACAGCAGCAGAGGTATTATGAGTGGATAGCGACATTTCAGCCTAAAACGACTGCCACTGAAACTCTTCCAAGGATAAGACCAAGGTGATCAACCACACCACAGCGCATGCATAAGGCAGGCCGCTTGTCGACTGATATGTACTAGCGCCGACAGTCTGACCTCAAAGTACAACTCTGTTGGTGGGATCTGTGTGTCGGACCCCAGTCCAATCCTACGCTTGCCTGGATCCGTACCCGATACTACGTAGTAGTAATATCTAACCGAAGTCCTCACACTTGCTCACCCAGGTTCACAATAACTGACCCTGGTAAACTGCCGTGATCCCTGCCATGGGCGAGAGAGACTTTCGCCTAACTAGGCTGGCTACGGATATCGGCTGACGGGACACACGTTCCTGCGCCCACAAAAGCCTCAGCCTGTCCCCCTGCAGCTGATATCCCCTTTCCCTCCTCAGCGATAGATAGACAATACAGATCCCAATCCTTAAATATCTCGTGCTGTCTTCTGCCAGGACGAATATCTACCGCATCTGTCCCATATAATGGCCGCCACGGTAAGTCTTTCACCCAGGGCTAGTAGCAATCTGCAACTCCTCCTTGTGCTAACAAATGGATCCCAAGTTCGACGAGTCACCCGAGGTATACTCTTCTTCCGATCTTCCCGAGGTCTATCACCAGCCTCGCTCTCAGCCTTGGTCTCCTCAGCAAACTGCCGCGTCGACGTACGCCTCTACCACCGCTCCGAAGCCCGAGGACTCTCAATACTACGACCAGAGCAGTTCGGTCGTCGTTCAAAATGGAACCCCTTACCCGCCAGCCCCTTCCGAAAATAAAAATAAAAAGATCGTCTGCGGGTGCTCGCTCGTGGTGCTGGTGCTGTCTTTGATCATCGCCGCATTGTCTGCTGCGGTTATTGGATTGGCAGCAGGCACTGGCATCTCCGCCAAGAACTACAACGACGCGAACACGAAGCTGGACGCCCTGAGCTCATCGTACTCTTCCCTGCGAAACGCTGCCTCTACTGCTGCCGACGCGACTACTGCTGGTTCTGAGACAGCCACGAGCTCTGCTGCTTCGTCCTCGGAGACAGTCGAAACGGCGAGGTCCGAATCAGACATCACCAACGGTTGCTCAGACGCCAGAGATAATACCACCGGAGAACCGTACGACTCAAACTGTAAGCGCTGGTGCCTTGGACTCGGGGACTTATCACGACGCATGCTGACAACTCTTTCTTAGTCTTTGGCAACACGACGTATACTATGTACTGCAACAAGAATGCCCCCAACGACCCACTCTTTTCGCTCTTCACTGCCGACTTCAGCGGTTGCATGGAGGCTTGCACCGCGTGGAACGGATATAACACAACCCGGGAAACTTGCGAGGCCGTTTCCTTTATTCCTGGCTGGGCCAGTGTCCCCTCAGCGGCTACTGCCAACACCCCAGGAGATTGCTACCTGAAGCCGGGCCCTCAGTCCAGGACTAAGCTGGATGATGCGGTCGACTGTCATGCAGCCATAGCAGAGTAGCGTTATTGGCAGAAACAATTCGAAAAACCGCCCGGTCTCCTGTCTTGGTTGCGGGACTGCTGACAACGATGGTGACGCCACACTCCCAAGCTCGAAGCGGAGGCTACTATCCCGGCCCATGTAACGAAGCAACTTTTTGCATAGTTACAGAAGCTGCAATCCCAGGGCTTCCGATTCATAGTTGCTCTCTTATGTGTCCAATAGTATTACACACAGTCAGGAAGTTATGTCCTACATGGGCGCACCCTCTACGTGTAGGAACTACCTTGTGATACAGTTAAGCTAGCAAAAGGGTCAATAGCGCAGGCGCCGTCCAAATCATCACAGCAAACACACCAAAACCAAGTCAATAGCGTATCCACAGAAATCAACAATTGGAGGCTGCGCTAGTACAGACACGCAAGGAGGTTGAGTTAGTGGGATGGTAGAAGATATAAGTGTGACAAGAACCAAACAAACACGGGGCAGCCTCACGAGTATGCCATCCATCCATGCCAAGCATTCTTCGACCTCTCGATTCTTGAAGCACTCATGTAAGCGCTATCCTGTAGCCTGTCCTGGAGCTCCTTGAATTTCTTTGTCGGGGCTCTCTTTTCAAACAGGATGTCTAACTCCAGGTACGACAAAGCTTTGGACTCCGGCAATCTGAAGTAACACCAAGTCAAGCACATCAGAGTAGTCCCTATGTAAACGAAACATACCTTTCCCTTCATATCCCACGCTGTTGGATTCAGCATTTGCGGCACCACGACATTATTAAGCATCATGAAGATGTTATATGTCACTCGTGCGAGGGCGACTGTCTTCACACGCAATCGAGTTGAGGGAATTTCGGCAACCAGGACATAGCAGACGGGACCAATCGTGATGTTGTAGGTAAAGGTCATGGCGATGATCAAGCCGCCCAGCATCCAGTTCGTGACACCAGTTGCGGTTAAGGCGACAGAAGAAATGCCGCCGACGGTCAAAAACCCGAGTGCGAAAGATAAACCGGCGAGATAGAGCTTCCGACGGCCGACGAAGGAGAGGAACACCCAGGAGATCATGCCTCCTAAGATACCCATACCGTACATGCCAAGGGAGAGGGTAAATGAATGAGTTGCATCGAACCCAGCCTGGGTTAAGAAGTATGCTCCGTATGACGTTAAGGTAGAACCACAGAGTGCCTGGCATGCCCAGACAACACATGCAATCTCGGTTCTGCGTCGGTTCGCCCCCTTAAAACAGTCGCTGTAGCTTGCGCCTCCGTAGTTGTATTTCTTTTCAGTGTCATTCGTGTGCTCCATGACAACTATGGTTTCATCAATATCAAGGTGGCTACCGTTGGTAAGCCGTCCGAGGGCACGACGAGCATCAGCTCGCCGTTCATGGCGGATAAGCCACCCTGATGGAAGCTCGGGTTAGTTGGACGCATTGAAGATAGTGAGTCAAACAAGACAAAACATGCTTACATGGGCTGTCGGGACAAAAGCACACGCCTATGATCAGCGGTACAGCAATTGCCCACTGGATGGCGAAAGGCAGCCGATAAGACCACTGTGTATCATTCTTGACAAAGATCCGAAGAACACCCATGGCTGCGAACTGGCCAATTAACCAACACATGTTGACGTTGCTCAACATGACCGCTCGCAAGGTTGATGGTACGACCTCGGCGGCATAAGTGGCAGCGAGGGTCTGGATAACGCCCCAAGGAAAGCCTAGAGTCAGTCAGGCTTTTACTCCATGCACGATAACCACGAGAGAAACACGTACCACAAAGGGCTTGTCCAACAGCAAGCATTTCAATGCTAGGGGCGAAGAATGATGCAAAGATTGCGATCATCAGCCAGATCAAGCAACAGACCAGCATCTTCCGGTAGCCGACGAGGTAAGTTATATATCCATGAGCCAAAAGACCAATGATCTCGGAGGCAATGGCAGCGTTTTGCAGCCCCATCTGCCAGGTTGGTGAGATTTCGTATTGTTGTATGTCTGCAGAATCCGCCACGTTTGATGTCGGTGTTCCATATCTTCTCTGGAAGGGCGGAAAGGCAATAAACCCTTGGATCAGTGATTTATCGAAAGCCTCCATAATGATAGTACAGAACAGCATTGACGACCATGCAACAGCCTTGGGGTACGTGCGGCAGCACCCGAAAAATGTGGCCTGGCGCTCTTTATGCAACGTCCGGCGAACGTGATCAGGAAGTTCATTGGAGCTCACAGACATTCGAACAGGGCCACCGTCAACTGCAGTGATCCATGCTTGCGAACGGCCAGAGACGGGTTCTGGGATAGGTTCTCGCTCATTCGTGGAGCCTTCTCGCTCACTGCTGACTTCCACGAGAGCAATCTCATCTCGGCTGTCATCGCCCTTGTGGCCTCGGCCAACGAATGTCAGCATGATAACTTAAGGATTGATCATGAGACTGGCATATGGATTGGTGAATGAATGATTGAAAGGTGCTTGAACTGTCTCGGAGAATTTGAGGGGTCTGAAGCAGGGTGATCACGGCCTTAAGAGATCGTGGGCTTTGGCTGGGTGAAGGGAGAATCCCCGGCAATAAGGGGACATCGTGTCATGCTTCCACCCAGAAGGGGACGCGCTTGTCACAACCGAGGCCAAGTGTTTCCCTTGGCATCAGGGGCCTCCCGGCTTGTCTTTGACAATCACATCGATAATGCAGCCCGGCTATTAATGCAAGCTCTCAATCTGACATGTCGCTGCAGGGTCAGGAACAAGAGGAAGCATGGGAATAAGCATCGCTTGGATGCCGGCCCGGACAACACGGGGCGATGGCAGGTAAGGCTAGAGCAGTCACCCTCTCCCTGGCAAGGTACTGGGGTGCTTGAACATCCACTTCCCCATCCTTCTCCATTCTTCCCCAGTGTGGGGAGACTGAGCGCTTGGCTCGGCCCGACATTGCGGTGGATAGCACACTCTTCCTGCACATGCGACATGGGTATGTACGTGTGGGGATGAACCCAGGTGGGAAAGATGGACAATAAACACGACACACGACAGGAAGCGAAGAGCAGCATGGCTATATCTGTTCGGACGGGATGACGCAGTCCAGGAGCATTTTGGGATGAAAAGCCCAGAGTATTGAAAGGTAAAGAATGAGGCAAAAAAACAAGTAACACCTGAAGCAGCATAGAGGAGCTTGATGCCTAGCCCACCCGATCGCTCCCTCAATCATCTCGCTACTGGTATGGCGTATGCCTCTTGAGACTATTTGACCAGGATAGTGCTGCAGGAATCGATGGTTGGGTCCCATAGACTGACAAGCGGTTTGCAAGGTCTGTTCTGTTCGCTTGGAGAGAAGACAGTCACTGTAGCACCAGAGGCCTAGGTCATACTCTGTTTGGCGTGGCATGTTTCCCAATCGGAGAGATGGGAGAAGATGCATTTCACGTGCGACCAGTGAATGTTATAACGGGCATAAGCAGCGGGAATGATAAAGGAGCGAACGGCCCGGGATCCGGACAATGGATAAGTGCATGCATATGTAAATTTGCTTATGAACTAACAGGGTGTGTAGAGCTAAGTGCTAAGTCTTTACTAATAAGATACGTTAAATATATGTGTATTTAGCGCTAGTTGATATATTAATAGATTTCATACGTTATTTAATGTTATAATTTTCTAATTTACTTAAATCTTTTAACTTACTTGATAAGCGAGTGCAACAAGCAAGTGAGTGCAACACTTTGGGATTTCTTAGTATTTACACTTTAAAATCTAATTTCTTTAAAAAGATTTCTAAAATTTAAAATAAACTTAAAATAGCTGAAACTTTAATATAAGATTTATTACAAATAGAATATTAAATATAATTTTTTATAGATTTTTAAAAAAAGTTCTTTATAAGCTTAATTAAAAAAAACGTATTCGCACTGTATAATTAGCTATATTTATATAAAGGACTTTTTTTAGAAATCTAAAAGAAATATTATATAGTTTTCTTTTTAGTTAAATATATAAAACTAATTTCTTTATATTTTTATAAATTATATAGCCTGTTTTAGAAAATTTAAAGTTTGCTCTTTTAGCTGTACAGTATAAGTGTTGCACTCACTTATTTGTTGCACTCGCTTATCAAGTACGTTATATTATTTACTTATAACTATATCTAACCTTTGAGATTATGTAATAAAAAGTCCAAGCTAGCTTTATAGGCTTGCAGTAACTCTTGTCAGATAGCTTGTATGACCATTTGATGACCTTGAACATGTGTGTGTATTGTGTATCTGTTCACTGTAGCTCCCGCCCCTTAAAGTCAGGGAGGTATAGCTTTCCCTTGCTTCCTAATACGAGCTAGCCGGCCGGGGGCTCGGCGAGCCCTTTTCGCGTCATTCCCGACAACCCCCTGTTTCACACGTGACTTCATGGAGCCCTGGTGTTCCAACATGCCTCCAATTCAACAACTCTTTATTAATTCAAGCACCATCGCCCTCCTCCTCGCCCTCGCAGCCTTCTTTAGAGAAGTGCTGGAGCTTTTATTAAAACGGATGGTGGGGATGTATCACCCACGCCCTAAGGCTCATGGCGTGACCAATACGGTGCTAATTGATAACTTAACCTTCAAGCGACAATACTTCCTTTGTTGGTGATTGCGGCACCTCTGTGCAATACACACCCAGGAGACAGACATCCAGTGTAAGTCGTAGCGGCTGCAAGAGACAGAGGCTTCCAGCAGCAACACCTCAACTAAGAAGCGCTAATAAAGCAAGAGATAACGCGCGTCTGCTTGATCAACTGATAAGCTAGCCGCACAGGCAAAAATAGATAAGAAACACTTATAGAAGCTGCTGCGATAGCTGGCAAGGGAAGGGTGTAAAGCGACAACGAGCTTATTCGTGCCAAACGCATAGCAAGGGAAAAATCAATTAGAATGAAAAAGGGATGTCTGGCTCTTTGAAAGGTTTGATGGTCTTATCTTATATCACTTTTCAAACTATAGTCTAATTGGCCAATCTTTCCTGCCCAGCTAGCCGAGATGCTGTCGTCATCACCGGGACCTTCAAACCCCAGCACATTACCTTCGTCTCTCTCCTCCTAACTACATCTTTAATGCTACGCCGCCTTTTTCGACGTCTGTCTTCGTCTTGTCGCGCAGAAACCTCGTCAACTTTCCCGATTGCTAATGTAATTAGATTTGTGTTTTCGTAGAATCCCAGTGCAGTGTCTTCACTCTCCTGCTCCTTGTCCATGGCCACTCCGATTGTGCGACGTTAATCTCAATGGAGAAAGAACTACGTGCTTGGACCTCTAGCCTGATAGCGTCGCTAGGTGAAAAGAGCCTCCATTGGTCTTCGATCATACTTGCCGTCGGACAAGATTATGAAGATTGGAAATGCACAGCGCTGAGTGACGAACAGGCGTTATTTAGTTGCTAGTCTGGAATTATGTGCGTGTGAAGGGTGCTGAAACGCCGAGAAATAAATAAGTCATCCTCTGATGCAATGAACTTTGCGTATTATTCTTAAAGAAACTTCCTTTAAACTGGATTCGTCATTTTACATCTGATAATGGTGTTGTTAACGTTTAGCTTTTCTTATATACCCTGCTTAGTCTGGCTAAGGACGATCTTCTACCTATTTTAAAAAATATATATTAAAGCTACCCTCTTCTATACCTTGCTTATTGTAATTAATCCCTCTCTTAATTACTATTTGGTGAATCGCGCTCTGCTCCCCATCCTTAAAGGGCGCTATAATTACGGCTGCGATAGCTCCGCCCTTCATTTTGTCATACATCTAGAAGCAGACGCCTAGCGCATCTGCAACTTTAGTACCTCCCCAAACAGTATGTATATCTATAATACACTTAATCTAGTTAAAGAGCTAGTCAAAGTGCTTATCATCATCCGCCCACCAGCCAGTCTCAGGCAACTAGACCAGTCCAATCGTAAAGTCCAGGCCACCTAAGCTAAAAGAAATGGCTTATCGTATCGCTTGCCTAACTTCTGTGCCTTAGTACCGTTGCTGCTGAAGCTGAAGTATAGTATTGGTAAAGCGGGTCGAGTTGGACTGTGGATTATGAAAGGGGCCGGGGGCCGCCTTTAGTATCAGGCCAGGGGGCTACTGGCCGGGAAGTTCAAAAACGGAAGTTAGTCGCAGTAGGCGACGCACTAGAGATATTATCATTATCAACACTATAATGGAACGAGACCTTCCAGTAAGGTAATAGTGATGCCCTTTTCATTTAACATTATATTAATACCCTTTTAATAATATCCTCTTCTTATGCCTCATTGCCTTACTTATTGCTATAGAAATCCTCTTTTCTTTCATTACTAATATCACATATCCATCTATCTTAAACCCTTACTACACTCTTAAGCTATAACCTGATATTTAAGCCTTACTACCTTCCGCAGCTAAAGATCTATTAGATAAAGTATCTAATTAGATACTTTTCTAGCTATTCTAAAGTCCTTGGACTGTCTACCTCAAACGCGGTCGTGCTACTAGCAGCCGCTACCTACTCTGTCGGAGGAGGCTGGACACCTTCCTCAGCGACTCGCCTCCGACATCCGTGAGGGCTAGCTATCCAATTGGGGTGTGGTTATTCTCGTCCGCTGTGGTCGTTTCACTATGTTAGACCTTTCGGAACTGGAACCGCGAGCGCTACGCCTCGACCTTCCCCGCAAATTGACTCCGCAAGATAGGAACCTGGAAGGATGGAAGGAACGAACAATGGAGGGATTGCAGCTTCCGACGGGATTTAGGATTGTACATTGCCTAGCGGGTCCCGGCTCCGAATGCAACCAAGATAACAGGCTCAGCAATGCCAATTTGAGTTCTAACATGATTATCCGCGCGAAAGAAAGAACGACTGAGAGATATGCAGCTTGCGACTAGATTTACAATTGTGCACTACCCAGCGCAGTAGAGCTCTAGCTCTCAATGCAACCCAGATAACAGGCTCATCAATGTTAGTTCAGGTGTTGGCGTAACTAGCCGCGCCAGGAAACAAGTTTTCGTAATCTATTCCATCTCTTTTAAGTCTAACTTATAGTAGAGAGTGATACTTCTACTCCTATTTTATTATAAAGGAAGGCAGTCATTTTACATCGAAATAAATCCGGCTGCTAGAACAGCTGCTTACGCAAGATCTCTTATATATAAAGTGTAATATAGCTACTTCAGCTGACGCAGATCAAGGGATTCGACGGGGTTGCTCATGCTTTGATCGGTAGGACGCCTTATCGATTCAATCGTAGTCTTCGAACCGTGCTGTCGCAGCAGCCAACATATTTAGCTATCTCGTTAGTCCATAAGCCACTCTCAGACATACCATCGATCCGATTATATTAGGAGAGACTGAGCCGTAATGCCATGGTCACTATTGGAATATGCATGTTGCACAATGCGGGGTTTTAGAGGGGGGTTCATCCACACGCAATGGGCCATTGATCGCAAATCCTTCATATTCAGGCATCGGGCATAGGACAAGCTTAGATGACTGGCTTGGACATCGACAAACCGGCACCTCCACAGATGACATTAAAACCGTACTGAGGCTTCTGGAATGATGAGACTGCCCTCGGAAATTTTCACTCCAGTGCCAATAATATCCACCATAATATCCCCTGCCCCAGAGCCTCTTTGAGACAACTCAACTTGAATGACACAATTCCGCCCAACTTGATGACCCTGCCAGACTTCAATAGTGTTACACCGCCCTTCAAGGTCAAGGCAGCCTTCCTGGTGCAATAACACAGAAAGTGGTCCCGCTGCACTACCAGTGGCAGGATCCTCAGAAGACATCCCGGGGCTAAAGAATCTTGCGCGGTAGCTATTCTTGCCGGCCTTTGCAGGACTATGTTCCTCATTGGTGAACAGGTATATCCCATAAGCACGCTCGTCCACTAGTCTGAGCTGCTGAAGAAGTTTATCTTTTTGGATGATTGCCCGTTCTAGAGCAGCGATGGATGAAATTGGGACAAGAAGATGGTAGGTAGTGGATGTTGACATGACACGTGGTTTTATTGCCCAGGTGCTCTTGCCATCATCGCGAAGAAGAAACCCAATGTCTTCTGCTCGCATGCCGATACTCGCAGCAAGCGACGCCGGGTCTGGATGTTGTCCATGAGCTTCTGGTGTCGCCTGCGTGATGGAGACGGAGAATTCGGGATCTTGAGTGGCAGACGCTTTGAGCCGGCGGATTTTGACTGGAGTAAGTGATCCTCCAAGTTCCTGGAAAAACACAAACTCCTCTTCGGTGCCTGAATCCCGAGTTGCTTGGCCCTTCGAAAAGTCGAGGAATCCGCCTTGTGCCAGAAACCACCAAGCACCCAAGATGTTGTGACCAACCCCGAATACCTCTCTTCCGTCTGGGAGGAATGAGCGCAACTTGTACGTGGCTCTTGGTAATGTTGGCTGCGAAAAAAAGGTCGTTTCCGAAAGGTTAAATTGGCGGGTTATCAGCTTCATCTGGGTGTCGCTGAGGAGGCCCTTTAAATCATTCACGACGGCGAGAGGGTTTCCCTTGTAGGGTGTCTTGGAGAAGACATCAACAACTGTGAACTGAACGGATGGCATTGTGAGAAGTGAGACTTCAAAGTGATTTAAAAAAGTAATTATGTGGTTGATGGTCATTAAGCCGATATGTGATGAAAGCCGTCGGATGATGATTTCATGGTTGTGCAGCACGCATTTATATAATCCTGAATCTGACCAACAAACATTGTGTCTGACCAACCTCGTGATTTTTCATCAAAGTAAGCCGCCATTGAATTCATCCGAGAATCCTTGGCAGCTTAGTTAGCGGCAATTAGTAATGCCACCTAACAGCCGTTGCAGACAATTCAGTTACCCTACAGGCATCCGATTTGTCACCGTTTGAGTTCACAGAGGACGAGCCGTGCTTCACTAACATCATTTCGGAAGTGGCTGGAGCCGGGGGAAAAGGACAAAGACTGGGTTGCTTAAATAACTCCAAGTTTTTACTCTGTTTCTTCGCTCTGCCTCTTGATCTATGGCAAGTTGCTGTACTACGGTAACAATTTGCTGTTGCTAAGAGGGAACTTGTCCCTTGGACGAGAACAACCACACAAGTACCCAAGTTTAGGGTAGCTGAGATAACGCTTATCGCAATCCTGTTGAAAACCTGACCTGGAAAAGGAAATTGCTTGACAACAGGGTAGATATCAGCAATTGAATAAGAGAGGCTGTAATCATATCTTTGCTGGTAGGATAGGGAAATTCAAAAATTGGACAGAGAATAATAGTACTGGCCGTACAGGCAACTAGCTGTAAGGGCCAAAAGCTAAAGGAGAGCTTGCAAGACCTCAAAATTGACGATCCCTTTCACAATGACTACGAGAGATGTCGCCTTTGTATGTCTCTCTGTACAGCTAACACAAGTCTTAGTCATATTCCTCCAACGGTCACTGTAGTCCAACTCACTTCATGTGACCATTGAGTCTTGAAGGAAATTATCAAGGAATTTATGAAGCAGGTGCCAGTAGTCTTACCGCCTGCATATAACTCACAAACTGCTGATTAACTGATAAACGAGGTCACCTACACGCCTAGAGAATCAAGGAGCAATATAGAACAGAAGTTAACTCGACTTAGTTGATGTTTGCTCTTCTTGGCGTTCTTGTTTTCTCGACTTTTCTAATTCAGGAGGTCGAGGTAGGTGAAGAGTAATGCAGATGAGCGAACCCAAACGATGCCCGGCATAGTTCTTCACCGTACCTAGCAAAGGTCCTGGTCGACTACAGATAAGCGGGAGGAGATCATACATTGTATTCCGAACTCAAATATAACCCAGCACCCTTTGGTCACTTCCACCTGCAGGAATCCCAATCCTGTGGGCTTCCTTCCCAGTCACCATGCTGTTCTATAATCGAATCCATAAGCTTATTAACAACTTCTGTGGCTTCATCTTTGCGGAATGCATCTGGCCACCCAAGCTGCCGATAAATCTGTCTAAGGTACTGAATATATAGGTCAGTCTTCCAGTTGTCTGTCTGGGCACAGATTTGTTCTTCCGTGATTTCACCAGCTTGATCCTCAATATTCCACGCCTCAATCGTGATCCTTCCAGGGCAGGGGATGAGTTTCAAGCTTCGATAGGCCTTCTTGAGGGTATTGAAGTAAGACTTGACATCAACTGCATCAAGTTGATCTGCGCGAATCATGCACTCAGTGATTTCGCTATCGATGACGTTGAGAGATAATTGACGGCTATTAGTTTCGTGATCCGCAGCGATTCAGAAGACGTGAATGGGGTCGACCTCTTCTCCTTCGCAAGACTAGAATTCTTCATCTATCTGAGGATGCCGTTGCTAAACGTCCTCGCGGTCAGATACAGAATAGTCTGTCAGTCCTGACTTTTAATGTATGTACGCCTTGCTGTTCTCGTCGAAGTAGGGCAGATGGCGCGTAACCTCGATAACTTAGTCAGCCTTGAAATTCCTACATACTTCTGGTGTTAAGCTCGGCCATCCTTCGGGCGGTGGGATTTTAAGATCTGCCGCGTCATAGTGTAGTGTGGTGAGGAATGTGTAAAAATTCAGGAAAATTGTCACGAGTTCTTCGACTGTGTAGCGTGGATTGCTTGACCTGGAGGAATCTGACTCTGCTGGAGAACCGACTGATGGGGAGAGCGATGGTGAGGGTGAGGTGGGGTCTCTGGGAACACACATTGTCGTAAAACCTGAGGTGAAACACTTCGCTCTGAAGCTCCTGACCAAGATGGAGCAGTTGACACGTTGCAAATTACTCGTTTGAGGGGTTTATTTATCGGGTGTTGCATCAGATAGGAAGGGTGCATTGTGATGTAAATAGAAGCTCTTGATTTCTATCTAACTGAGGGCTCGCAGCAGCTCTATTTGTAGGCTGCTCTCATAGCTATGATAAGGTTCTCCTAAGACCAGATCCCAAGGGATCCGGGTCTTCGAGACCGGCTTGATAGAAAGCCAAGTCTTCGAGACCGGGCCGTAGTCTCATCAGTTGATAGATGTGACATCGGGCTGCGTTAGGCATTACTACATTTACAGGGGCCAACGAGTGCATATATGGACAGGGTTCTAAAAGAGTGATCGAGTTAAGCATGTTGAGGAGCGCCCGGTCTCTTGCATAGCTAACTTGGCATACTGGCATCAATTGCAGGTACCAACTTACATGGATATATGAGAGTCCAAAGGAATGGATTTTCTGATGCGTCTCACTCCAAAGGAACACAGTCATTTAACGATGTATGTATGAAAGAACCCAACCCAGATTTTGTAGCAGGCATCTTTCTAGAGTCAGCACTAATAATACGCGGGAGCAAGCTTCATCGAGAACATCACATAACGCGACGCCAATACGACCACAGTGACTGCATTCAAATACAAGTGGGTCGAAGCAAAGCTGACACTGAACTCTTGGAACTAAGTCACATTAATCCAAGTTTTTGCCTAGTTCTCAAAGCAGTCTACGTATCAAAGGGTGTTGTGAGGCTGAATGTAGACAAAAAGACTACTAGTATGTATTTAATGGAGCTGTTAATTCCGGCATTTCACAACAAATTCATCGCTTACATTCCCCCTGGATTATGTATCAAAGGACGGGGCCCTGTGTGGACCTACACTCAATCTCCATTCGGGCCCTGAACACATGGCTTCCGGTAGCCCCATCTCGTCTTTTCCCCCTTGCGCGCGCCGAACCCCTGCGGGTTCGAGTCATACCATTCATCCAACGACAGCAGAGTAAAATCAGCGTCACCGACCGCGATGCCGCTAGGCGAGCATGGGTTGTCATAGAGGCCGTCATTCAGGGGCCCGGATTGGCCGAATGTCCCCATGAGATGGAGAGTTCGGGCCGCACGTCGATGGTGATGTCTACCATAGCATGCTCCAGCTGAGGCTTTGGTTGGGTGGCCGGGTTCTTGGAGCCGCTCTTGATGTGGCCGTGTAAGTCCTTGTCCGAAATTGCATCCAGCGGATTCTTGAAGCAAAAGCCCTTCCACATCTGGCCGGCCTGCTGGTTCTCTCGCCAGGGAAAGGATCGCACCCGTTGGCCCTGCTGGTCTTTTCCGGCGTGAATCCAGGCTTGGTCGTCTTTGTTGAGGAAGTACGCTGGCGGGAACTCGTCCATATCGCATCCCGACTTGTGTGCTCGATACTTCAGATCCTTCTAGGCATTGCCCGTATGCTTAGCCCGCCAGGTATCCGTCGCCGAGCCGTCGAACCGGTATGCGGTGGTTGCGGCCTCTGGTGGGCAGATCAGCGTTGCCCACTGTTTGTTATTTTCAATGACCGAGTTATAGTGGAAACAGGCCTGCGAGTTTATCGTATCACAGTTCTTTACCAAGTGCGTCGGTCTCGCGTTTTGCCCAAATTTCAGTGATGTGACGACCAAATCTTGCGTCTGGGTCTTGTCGTTGCTGTCACAAGTAAGCAGCCGAAGCGTGATTTTGCCAGCGCCGATTCATTTAGTTTACTTTTCTGCTGAAATCTTGCACTTGGGCTTCTTGGGCGGTTGGTTGCCGCCGCTGCCTTTACCACTGCCCCCGGTGTTGGCTCGAGGGCCACCAGGAGCCCTTGGGTTGCCGTCGTCGCCCTTCTTGCCGCTGCCTTTTTTGATATTCGCTGGTGGCTTGAATTTCGATGCACCATCCGCCACCGAAATGAGGATGTCAAAGACCTCCTTGATCTAGTCTGAAGCTAGATAGGTCCCGCCGCACGGGCTCAACCACCATGAGACGGCGCTCTCAGGATCTTCCTCGTCGGAGTAGATGTACGAGGCCATTTGTGCAGCCGTGGTGGCCATGTCTGCCCGCCACTGTCAGTTTCTGGGGCAGAGAACGGCCAGAACGACATACCTAAGCCAGCGTCAAGTGCTTTCCCTGCTCCGGGAATGAATTGCGCTCCAAGGTCGAGTAAGAGCTTGAGAGACGACATAAGCAAATAGCAACCAATCTGTTATGGTGAGTGAGACATTCGCGATGAGCGAGTTTGCAGCCGACATACCTGGGCTATTACCGGCATTGCGTCCAGAACAAACTCAGCAAGTTCGTTGACAAGCCAGATATCGCAGCTGTACTCACCAGGGTCAATTAATTCACCGCCCGACGGGGCTCTTGTCCACGGAATCTCCTCGTCAAGCGGAAAGAGGCACACACAGCCGTAGTTGGAAGCCCTTCCCTCCTCTTCTGCGTCATCGAGTGCGGCTTGGCATACAGCTTTGCACTGATTCATGCTCCAGTTCTTGTTCGAAGTGTCCTTGTAGAGGAAGCATTTGTGCGCGTTTTGCCACCTGACGTCGGTGTAGTTGAAGTAGTTGGGATCTTCGCCAATCACTGCCGGCTCGTCGTCATCATCACTCGGAGTGGCAGAGTCAGCAGCGACGGTTGTACATACATCATCTAGGCAGTAGCCGTACTTGCAGGCGAATTTGCAGAGACGATTCAGGTCCGCGTCCAGGGGGTCGTAAGCTATCACGTCGCTCTTGATGTTCGCAGAGGGGAGATTGTTCAGCGGGCCTGTCGCGACGCAGGTGCACAGGGATTTCGGACAGAATCCAAGGTTGCAGGAAAATTCACAGGGGTCTCTTGTGTTGAGAGTGTTATCCTCTCCGTCGATACATCCCTCTCCGGATTTAGGCCTGTCCGGCGGGGCGTCAAAGTTGGTTGATGTGAATTCCTGCAAGTCAACAGCCCAGTCAAAACTGCCAGCGAAATTCAACTTCTTCCAGTCGGCTCGCCGCGAGTCCTTGGTCTTTGGAGTCATGTAGCTGATGTAGTCCCCTGTTGGGAGCCCCGTTAGCGTCAATGTTTAGCTTAACTCCCCCCGCTGACGGGAAATCTGGGAACGAAAGTCTGACGAACCTTTGTACAGCATCAAATCCGTGTTGGAGCCTGAATCGAAGAACGTCTTAGTAACTTCGCCACCCTTGAGGGTCTCCACAATCTCGGCATGGGCAACATAACACCCCGTCTTTGTATGTCTGCCAGAATTTGCGTTTGACTGAGTCTTGGAGCCTGTGAACTCGCACATGGGCCCCTTCGCTTCGTCGGAAGAGGCCGAGACAGCTAGATAGAAGTCTCGTCTCACCGAGGGCCTTCAACTTCCAACATAGTGTCAGCTCTAAAGTATTATATCTCAACACTAGGTACTTTACTAAGTATATACTCCGTTTCACATATAGCAAGCAAGGGAATATATATTAAATATAAATTGAATATAAGTAGCTCCTTAACTGTTGATATAATTTTTACAACTTTATAAAATCAATCAATATATAGAGGTACAGTTTAAAGTAGAAAAAAAATAAAAACTTCATATAAAAATGCAACAACCTAGCCTTCTGGCTACCGCAAGTAAGCGTTAATTATTAACTTAATTTCTTTCAGTTAACTACTCACTAAAAGGTCAAGAACTTACAGTTATATATATAAAAGAATTATCATCTAATTATCTCTCTTTAATGAAATTTCAGTTCGCTATTAAGCCTAATCTAAACACGTTCTCGAGCTGAACGATATCTGTAGTACTGTTGTAGCCTAGTCTAGCTCGCTTGCTTATTCTACAAGTTTGCCAATAGTGTGAAATCTTTAAGATAGCAAACTCTCATTCCAGGGGCGCCAGAACTGATTGTCCCATGTCGGCATACACTTGACCTTTGGCGGTGGCTCGAGAACCCAATTGATCCTCGCGTCGCTCTCCCGTTGTTTCCTAACCAAGTCTGAGGTGAACCCTTTTAGCCTTTTTATCTTTTGCGCATTGGCATCCGAGTACTCCAGATTGACCGTTGGAACAACAGCAATCTTGCGATAGCCCCTAAACCACATTTCCTTACAGAATATCTGTGGTTCGCCTTGGACACACTCGCCATCTTGTCCACCGTGTGTCTCACGGAATCGAAGGCCCCCAAGGAGAGGAGCTGCCCCAATTGCAGCGGCACCATTCCAGCAAGAGAATACCTGAAACGGCAACTTAGCCTCATAACGGACTCTCGTGTCGGGAGCATTCCAGAAGAGATTCCATGCTGAATTCCAATTCCCGTCACTGGGAATGTCAAAGAACGAGTCGCCGCCTAGAGTCCTGGCCACCCAGACGTCATAAAAGGTCGGATCCATTCCTGCATATGTCCAATCCATAGCGCAGGTCATGTCTGCGCCAAGAGTATTGCGTTGCAGAGCCAGCTCGAGAATGTCTTCCGAGCACGCGGCTACATCATTGAGGAAAATAATCGTTGTGTTTTCCGACACTTGGTCCAGATTGCTGAGTATTGGGTTCAGAGCCTGATTGCGCAACTCGGCTAGCTTATGAATACGGTTGCCCTTTGCCGGGTTGATATCTGAAGAGTTGAAATAGTATGCGAGGTTGATGTCGTCGAGAAGGGGACGCAAGCTGACGAGAACATCAGCAGTTCCGTCTGGTGAGTTTCCTTCGATAACAGAGAGCACACAGCGTTCGGGACCTAGAAAGCGGATGGTTTCGATGATGCTGCCTAGAAGCCGAGGAAGCAGTGGCAAGCAATTGCGCAAGTCGAGAGCAAAGTAGTAGTCGAAATGCGACGGGCCTTGATGTTGTTGCAGCAAAGGTTCATATCGACTGATGTTTAAAGAAGGACATTCGAGACGAGGGGGCTCCGTTGCGGTCGGATCGAGAATGGCCGTGAGGTAAGCTGTGATTTTAGAAGCAGGGAGGATGCTTCCTAGTTTTTCTCCTGGTAAGCAAGAAATGCGTGCCTAAATCGTGAAATCAAGAAACGCTCACCATTCGAGATCATTCCATTATTCTGGGATGTTGTGGCGGATGTCGCTGCCCAGCTTGTTGGAGTGGCGACGGTTTGTTTTGCATCAGCACCAACCGAGGTTGACGATGTCGCACTATGCAAATACGGCAGATCTAATGCGGGGAGTAGTTCAAGGCGGTTTTGACCAAGATAGAAAGCCATTGCGATGAGCAATAAGCAAGTGGCTGGCACGAGCAAAATAAGAGACCGGCGACGCATGACTGGCTTACAAACGAAGATCCAGATAGCCGGCCACAGTTGACTGTAAGACCCAGGGTGTGTAACTGGGATTGTGAGATGTGGGAGGAACAAATGCAGACTCAGGCAAAGTGCGAAGGGTGAAGAACAATTGCACACGCTGCATCCATGTCGTGACATCAAAAGTCCGGGCGCAAGCCCCTGCATTATTCTGGCACCTTCCCCGGGGCCAACGAAATGAGCACCTCTGTTAGAGTTGTGTTGGTGCTGCGTGCAGGTCGCTTACAATCACTTTGTAGTGCTGCCCAATCAGGGATGCCTGTTGCCGCCCTGATATCAGAGCTGTTGGTAGGCCCTTGGGAATTCGGCCCAATTGCCGTTTTCTGTTGGCATGCTGTTGGCTGGGACCCCTGCTTACCCACCCATTTAAGGGATTTTGGAGATAACTCAGCAGAGCGGAGTTTCAAGGAAGCGGCGTGGCTTTGGAAGACAACCAACACTCATGCCAAGCATGACAACATGAAGACGCGAGCAAGCCATTCCGCCTGGTTGTACAAGGACAGAACTTGAGTGGGATGTTTCTTTCCTGTCTGAGTTCCGCCTCTTCCACCCTCCCCATATTCAGTCTCTCCATCTTCTATTACGCCTCCAACCATTCGTCTTTAGGACATTCGACAACTCAGAATGCCATTTCGCCCTCCCAGTCAGCCATGCAAAGTCCAATTCATTCTTACTGGCTTCTCGTTTTGCCTCACTTTAGTATTCTAAATTTCGTCCAGGCTCTTGTCACAGCACTGCCAACAATCACCCCGACACCTCAGCTGCGGAACTTTGACCATCATTCTGGAAATGAACTTCAGAAACGGTCCATCACTACCGAGCTCTCCACATGCGGTTATTTGAATGGCGACCCAGATCGAATCAGAACAGCCAATTCCGGCTATGTTTGTCGCGTTGACACCAAGAATGGCCTCTGGGGTTTCTGTCCCAATACAGTCATAGTGGCAAAAGATTGTGGACTGGCCGGCAGTTGCTTTGATGGGAGAGCATGTTCAAGAGGGTGCGGAATGACAGAAATCGAGGACTTGACAACCTTCACTTGGTAAGTTGCACCAGTTGTGATTTGACATGGCATAGTAGCTCCTTTGCAAGATACGGCAACTAACCCACGGCGTGAGTTTATTAGCACTGGCACTACCTACTGCTCTACGGCGCTTTTAACTTTCGGCGTTGACCAAACATATTCTTACATTGCGTGTGGTGCGAAGTCTGGTATCGATCACTACCAGATCACGCCAAACCAAGAGACCGCAACTACTACAAGTTCCACCAAGTCCAGTATCACGAGCCTCTCTATTTCTGGTAGAACGAGCGGTGCTGAATCCAGAACCACAAATATCCCCGAGTCCAGTGAGTCGACAATAAAAACTGCGACAAACAGCGAGCCTTCCGATTCCGATTCAGGTCCGATACACACCAGCTCGAAACTAGAGGTTCAGACTCCTACCACTTCAGATGATAATGAGGCTGAAGTAGCCTCCGCAGCACCAGGCGCAGACTCTGAGTCTGCGGATAAGTCTTCGACGAATATCGGCACAATAATCGGAGGAGTCATTGGGGGGCTTGCGCTCATTTGCGGGACTGCTATCATGGCAATTTACCTACTGCGGAAGAGCAATAGCCGGCGTTTCAACTCAACTTCCGCTGACCAAGATAGTGCACAACTACCACTGTCGTCAGTCCGCACGAGTACGAAACAGCCACATGAGCTAATAGGCTGGACACCTGCCGAGTTGCCAGGCAATCACTATCACGGGCGCCAACAAGCGGTGGAGTTATCGGGTTGAATGTTTGTAATCGATCGTCAGTGATGATACGCATGATGTAACTTTAAGGGACGCGTTGTTGGGCTCTTGAATTGATTGTATAAGCGTGAAATATTATAATATCATACTGCAACGATGTCGAGCAAGCGTCAATATTTTGATTGTTTTCAACACATGTAAGAAGCGATAACAATGGAGTCGACAATCAGAGCCCTGATCTCGTGTTTCTGTTTTGTCTCAAGCATTTAACTTCAGCACGTCATCCAATCGAGAACAAAATTTTAGTCAACATCATGAATAACAGCAGAGCTACATCGACTTTCGAACGTATACTAAGGATTGTGTTTACAATTGTCTCTTCCACGCGAGTTCCCCCACCATTAACAAGGTGACAAATTGACAAGCTGTTGGTACGGTTTGGCCACGACGTGTCGTGAAGACTCGGTCAAATCCCGGTGAGCTATCACTTCTTTGCAATGCTTGGATTGACTGAGCATTAGAAGTTGGTGATGTGCATTGTGTGGCACGCCAATTATGAAGGCCTCTGTGCTGAGGATCGAATGGACCCTACGCGATTGCCATTGGTTCATTCCGCCCCGCTATTGACAGAACGTTCGTGCAACTCTACACTGGTACCATTAGCAAAAGTCACTTTCCGAGCTGGTATGCTCAGAGACAACAAAGAGATCTTCTAGCACACGATGAACGAAAAGTGACAAATGTCGAATCCTGATACACGAAGATGCTTTGAGTGACCCTTCCGGTGGTCGCGTGTGCTTACGATGAGCAACCTCCTCTGCCCTTGGGTGTGCGTGGCCGCCACACGAGCTAGATCATGATTACCACAATCACAACACCAAAATAGTCACATTGTCCCTAGCCTATCGGCTCTTTCCCCTTTTCGTGTAGCAAATCCACCATGCAGCTTCTTCCTCTAGATCTATTTAGCTTTGAGAGTCCTAATTTCAATGTGCTAGTCACTTGAGACACTCGCCTCTGTTTTTGGTGGTGCATTTGCGGTTTGACTTACGAAGCAATCTCTAGAGCATGACGATGGACAAAGATGAAGATTTGGCATGATTGGCCAAGACATCCGTATTTTTATAGGTGTGGATCAATTTGAGGATATTTCAATTAATTCGCTGTCGCTTTGTTATGTTTGAAAAAGACGTCTGAAGTATCTCGAAGCCCTCGCTCTGATCTTCTGAGTTAAGAGTCGCTACGTTTCAAAAAATGTCAGAAGATCAGCTCTCTAATCACTGGTCTGCAACGCTTGGGCCTCATGCAAACTTGATTTCAACATGCCAGGTCAAAATTAGCCGGTGACAGGGTCGGCCGGGGAGTTGCGGATAACATACATCGTGCGTCTCCACATACCGCTATTCCCCGTCGTGCTTGATTCGTCAACTGCTTGATTGAATGAGGGGAAGATGTACCAAGCGACTCAGTAGACACGCAATTGCACATTACACAAGCCCAATTCCCCACGGGGATGTTAATGCAACTCTACCATGGCCACTTTGATCCCCATGGGGGCGGAGAGGATCACGGGGGCTCGCTACCAACATTCCGCCGTTTGATCGGGACATCAGCTCCGAGGCCGAGAATATATATCCTGATCCTGTCGCCGATCTGCTTCCAGCTTATCCCAAGCTCTTCAAGTAGCCAGGTGGAACGCCCTCAACATCTACCATTGACATCAAAGCCTTTCCTGGTCTACCCCAAACACTCTGCAATATGACCCTTTCAGTCACAAGAACGGAAGCAGAGCGTGTTGCAGGCTCAAAGCTTAGTGCAGTGAGGAAGTCGACCCAACAATTGAGAATTGATCTGCCTAACACACGACCCCCGCAGGTTCTCCCGCGAAACCCGCGGCCATGGTATCGAACGTGGCATCTTGTCAAACTCAATGTACTCCTCCTCGTACCACTTGTATCATCGGCTTCTGTTGGATACGACGGTATTGTCATGCCCAGTCGATGTCCCTGCAGTAGATTTTTGACTGATGATCAAGCTCACAGGTTCCATGATGAACGGTCTCCAAACTCTGCCCCAATGGCGCACATTTTTTAATAACCCAGAAGGTGCCGTGTTAGGTCTCATGAATGCTGTCTACCCACTGGGAAAGGTGATTTCTCTTCCACTGGTGGCTTTCGTCTCCGACCGGTTCGGCCGACGAGTTCCCCTCATCTTTGGGCTCATCACTTGTGTTCTGTTCGCTATTATGCAAGGCGTGGCCCAGAATTTCGGAACCTTTGTTGCAGCTCGAGCGCTACTAGGCTTCTGCACCAGTTTCATTGGTCAACCGAGCCCCATTCTCATCGCCGAGCTGGCATATCCATCTCAAAGAGGCAAAGTCACGGCGTTGTACAACACCTTTTATGTAGGTGCTGAAGCGAAAAGAGTGGTCGGCGAGTCCATTAACCCATTCTTTTAGTACTTTGGCGCTATCTTCGCTGCCTGGTGCACCTACGGCACATTCAAAATCGACAACACTTGGAGCTGGCGGATTCCATCTATCCTACAGGGTGCAATTCCTGCTCTTCAGCTGTTGGGTGTTCTCTTCGTTCCAGAATCTCCCAGATATCTCGTGTCTCGTGGCAAGTTGGACGAGGCACGCAAAATATTCGCCGAGCATCATGCAGGTGGCGACGTGCAGTCTCCGCTCGTGGAATTTGAGATGATTGAGATCCAAGAGACTTTGGCCATGGAGACACAGGCTCTCTCCAGAACCTCTTGGATTGACCTTATCCGTACACCGGCCAACCGACGCCGAACTTTGATAGCTGTCATTGTCGGCTGGTTTAGCCAGTGGAATGGAGTGGGTGTCGTCAGCTACTACCTCACTCTAGTTCTCAACACCATTGGTATTACAGAAGTCAAAGACCAGACTCTCATCAATGGCCTGCTTCAAATTTTCAATTGGCTTGCCGCCACCTTTTTGGGAGCTCTCATGGTTGATCGCCTCGGTAGACGGACATTGTTCCTCATTTCGACAGCTGGAATGATGGCAAGCTACATTGTCTGGACGGCTTTGACGGCTAGCTTTGTCCAGAGTGGTAGCGAGAGCATTGGAAGAGCAGTTGTTGGCTTCATCTTCATCTACTACTTCTTTTATGACATTGCCTGGACACCCCTACTCCAGGCATATCCCGTGGAGATCTTCCCTTACACTCTTCGCAGTCGTGGATTGACTGTGACTTACATTTCTGCCTTTTCAGGTCTGATTGTTGGCAATCAAGTGAATCCAATTGCCATGAAGAGCATTGCGTGGAAGTATTACATTGTGTTCTGTTGCATTCTGGCGGCGCTCTTAGTTTTAATCTGGCTCTTGTTCCCCGAGACCAAGGGGCATACGCTGGAGGAAATTGCGAAGATATTCGAGGAGATCGGGGAGCATGGTGATGGAAGTAATCTGGAGATGGGCAAGTGTGATGACACAGGTGTTGAAGTTGACGAGACTACGAGTAAGGATCGAGCGATATTGGCTCAGATCGAGCGAACTGGTTAACTTGCTTGCTCTCACGCTATCCCGTGCCTCCAGACACAACAAAAGGACTCTAGCCAGAGACGGACTGGCCACTGGCGCAGCATCGTTGATGAAAAATATAGTACAGCTAGCCCTTGAAGATTCAAGGCTCAGATGTTAATCGAGGATGCTGGTGACCCTTACTTGCGAACTACGACTATCGACCTGGATCTCTCAATCTTCCCAAAAGGCAATCAGCACAAACCCATGCGCGTTGTGGCCGTTGATCATTGCAACCATATGACTTAGGCAGATCTACTTCAAGTTGAACAATAGAACCTGATGGAAGTGGGCTCTCTGACGAGATCAACTCTAAATTATGTCCCGACTATCTCGCAGAATCCTCGTTCGGCTGTTCTTTTACAGGTATCTTCGGTTGGGGTTCAGCAAGCTGGGCTGAATTACACGTACGGAAACTTTAAGGGCGTCTCAACACTTATATGAAACGCTGCCTTGCTACAAACAACTAACAACCCCGTGAGTTCAAAATAAAAGGTGACGCTAATAGATTTGCATCAAATTGCGTAAAACCTCTCCGCCCCGCCTCAGGTCCGGTGCCTTGTCCTCCCAGTATTGAATAGTCTGAAGCGCAGAGTCAATGGCGTCTCTCCAGCGATCAGGTAGCTGTATTCTTTTGCTTCTAGCTGCCGCAATAAGAAGAGCCGCTCGAGTAATAGAGCTACGTGCGACATACCAGGTCCCATGATGGTGGTGGGACAAGTGAACAATGAGCTGATGTTGGACACATAGATCCAGGCACTTCTCTGCTAAGGGAACAGCTTGAGAAATATACGGATCTTCCATTTCTTGATGAATGACGTAGTATAGAAAAGGCCGGTGGATCCACTCTTGGTACCCAAATGCGCGCGCTCTGACAAAGTGGGCTAATTCGTTGCTGACTCCTCCACCTTGGGAGATGTTGATTTGAGCCGGGATGTGAGAGTACCTATGGGGATATTCCTTAATCGACATCATCTGCAGCGGAGAAGTAGATTTCCCTACCATGCGTCAATTTGATCTTTAAGAGCCGTATACTTGTTTAGATTTTCTTGGAAGTCTCGGATCCAGCCTGCCTCTCCACTTATCCCTAGGGCTGTGAATGCTCGGTTCATCATTCTTCGAAATGAAATCTCAGCCAAGTAGTAGAACCAGCTTCGTTCTTCTTCTGGATTCGGTGAGCTGCCTGCTGCTGATGAGCTGTGTTCATGAGAACTGGCGGCAGACGGGGATAGCTCATTAGGTGGCGAAGGAAAAACGTTAGGGAAACCAAAACGGCTTATGCCACTGGCTGGAAGAGCAATTTCGCATCTCAATTCGCTGAACGGAGATAAATTGGGCGTCTTTGTGTTTATATCAGGGCGTACACTTACCACTCCGATTTCATACAAGACCAGTACAGCCTTTGCTCTAGGCGTCTCGTCTCATTTGTGGGCTGTTTGTCGCTCCCAAACTGAGGATTCCCATGTCTCCAAAGTAGGTTTCGAAACTGTACACATGCTTGGTTGAAAAAATGCCAGGCCCGAAGAGCGTCCATGTAATACATTTCCAGAACGCCGCAGAGAAACAAGCATTGGATTTGGAGCGAGGAGGGTTCCATGAGCCCAAGTCGCTTTTTTGCTGCGAGGTAATATGCCGCGCTTCTACCCATCGTGTTTGACGCCGGAGCTGGGTTTGGCTGTGAGTCTGTGGCTTGAATGTTCTCTTGGAAAGGCATTGATATGCTTCCGAGAGCACAAGTTATGAGCTACAAATCAGTAAGAAAAGCCGCCCTCTTTGAAGGAGCAGTGAGGACTTACTACCAAACATGACGGGCCATCCCATCTCAAGCCGTGTTCAGCTGCATCTCTCACATAGCGGGATAGTTCGGCTACGTCAAGTATGGGATTCTTCGTATGGACATAGGCTAGAAATCGTCTGGAGAGAGGGATGAAGTCTTCTTCCTGAACGCCTCGACTAAGTGTGCCCGAGTCTCTCCAAGAGGACATTGAGCTAGCAGTCTGAGTATTATCGGGCCAGGTCACAAAAGATTCAATGTCAGGAACAATGCCTTGGAATATGGGCCATCTAAGCACGCTTTCGCAGTTGTAGATGGCAGCTGGAAAATTGGGAGTCTCCTCGAGTAAATCATCCTCACTGTTTTGGTCAGCGGGTCGATTAGGAGGGGCGGCATTCAAAATGGCTTGTGACGGCTGCTTCTGCATCCCAAGTGATGAGTCCTGTGGTGATGATGGAGGTTGACGAGTCTCTAAGAGTGAAACAACATGACCGAGGCGTTCCAGGATTGCCAAGCTTGCAGGATCAAATCTGTACCCCAGCTCAGCAGGTCAGTCGTTCCATTGCTGACAATCAAAGGAGGAGAGTCTATGAGATGAGACATACGAAGAATGATCACTTGCTGTATCGGCATATGTGCATTGGGCTCCATTACGCGCACAAAATCCACAAGCGGGTTTGATGTTGTCGCATTTCGTCTTTCGCACACGACATGGCTGGCATGCCGCCACCGCCCTCTTGCGCTGATACATGCCGGATATCCTTGGTCTCTTGCGATTGGGGTTTGACCCATCTTCAAGGAAACTTGGGTTTGACATAGCCGATGGCCCGTGACTTGCTGTTGCTGCCGGTAAGGCTTGGTGATATCGTCCGTGACGTTGAGTTGCGGGGAGTAACGGCAATTGATGCAAAGTGGAGATTCTGGATGCCAGCCCCCGAGAACGCGTGAAATTCGTCACGGAATTGTGGGTCCATTTGAATTGATTTCATTGGGGTGTGAAAGTCTAGCCTGCCTCGGATCCTCCAAGGCTACCCAAGTACCCAAGGTATATGATTGATTGATGTAGCTTCTGCCACGCCACCAGGGTGAGTACCTTGGTTAGTAAAATTCTGATGATTATGCACTCCCTTTTCAAAATCTAGGCTTCGGTATCAATCTGCGCTTTGCCTCCCCCAGAATTTCCCTAGCGGTACGATCATGATGAGAGCCAAATCCTGCCAACCTCCCTTTAATCAATACGAGTCACTGTTCTAAACCACATCGCTAACACGGGTCATGATCTTTGTTTTACTTAAACTCATCCGAGTCTGTGTATGTACGTAAACGTCACATTTGGGCCTCTATATCAGCTTCGATTCGCATAGGTGCGTAGTAAAAGAGTCGAATCTCCTCCAACAGACCCTTGATGGTGCAGGGTGTCTCCTTCTACGATATCAAGTCGGCTTGAGCCTTCTAAGCTACAGCATCTACAGCCACAGCGCCTGCTTCCCAATAGAACGTTCGTGCAATTTTCCCAAATCCTAGAACAACAAGATTCCTTTTGCTCCCTTCAGGCTTCAATTCAACAAATGTTGACAATGTCTTTGCCACAGATCCACAGTGGAGAACGCGAAGATACCATGCCGGCTATTCGAGTACATGAGAATACCCGCAGTAGATGTGTCAATGCCCTCAGAAAACCTTTGAGACTCGATGGCGCTCGATTGATGGTCTGGGCGCTCGATTCTGGAGACCAAATTGGCCACATCAAGCTGTAAATACCGATATCGATGCTGAGAGGGATTCCAGTGCCGAGTGCAGGATTCGTCAGCCTCAATGTCGACGGCAGTGAAGTGACGTTTATCGGCGTGACAAAATCACAAAATAGCCGTCGCACATCGATCCCGTTTCTGACATGAAGGCGGCAATCCTGCAGTCTCTGAACCTAGAAGAGCTCTCGAGTTCACATAGCCTCCATCACAAACACGCTTCTTTGATTTGCTTCATCAGACACCTCTGTGGCTTCGGCCTGCGGCATGATGAACGCCTTCTCACATATGGCATGCACGCTTTCACGCTCTGATAGCGTCGAATCGGTCTCCTTTGTGGAAGGACTGTTGTCCTGGTACATTTCTTTGTATTTGCCAAAGACGGCCGAAGAATTTCGGGCATGGCGTTTGCTGTAGCTTGTCTCGTCAAGCCTACCAAGAGACAAGGCCGCGACGAACTAGGATGGAATATGTCGCTTGGGCCAGATTGGACTGTCTGTGAAGCGGGTTTCAGTGACTACACATGAATGAGTAACATACTAACTTGGATCGCTAAAGGGTTTAACTCAAATACTAGACTACTTGTGATTTCGCCAGAGAAAAAAGTGTCCCATCCGCTTCTTCCAGCCAACCTGCAAACTACTGGTGGCAGTTCGGATCGGCAGATGACTACCCGTTGGCAGTGGGGCTTGCGCGCATGCCAACCTCTCCGAGGTTGGTCACAAAAACCTGGTCCACCCTTTTACACCAAAAACAGCCAATTTTAGCTATTTTTAACCTCTTATTCTAGCTTCAGCTTAAAAGAATAAAATCTTCTAAAAGTATATCTACATAGACCTATTCTAAGGCTTTAAAATGGATATATTTTTTATTTATTTAATAGTTATTTATAAATTTAATATTTACATTTCACTTTTACACTGCTAACCCTAACCCTGAAAAAAAACCTTTATTAAATTTAACAAAAGCAGGCTCATTTCAAAGCTTTAGAACAGGTCTACGTAGATATACTTTTAGAGGATTTTATTCTTTTAAGCTGAAGCTAGAATAAGAGGTTAAAAATAGCTAAAATTGGCTGTTTTTGGTGTAAAAGGGTGGACCAGGTTTTTGTGACCAACCTCGGAGAGGTTGGCATGCGCGCAAGCCCCACTGCCAACGGGTATTTCGTCGGCCGACCCATGACAAATGGGTATGGATTAGCTCGTATCGCACTATACCTATTTGAGCGCTCCGCTACTCCCCGTTCTCGTCCTTCCGCTACTCCCCGGCTTCTCCAACTCGTCCGCCTCACCCCGTCGCCTCGAGCTTCCGAGCACCACGAAGAGACCAAACCACACTGGGTGGCACTCCAGTCTTGCGTGCGTAATGATCATGAAGATTCATAAATAGATGACCGAGTTTCCTTCCTGCCGGTTTTGGTCCTTTGCTATCGGGAGTACAATTCACGAAGCTTCAAGTTGACTAAGTACCAAATCCGAAAGAACCCCCGCCAACATAACAACATGACCAACACGATTCAACAACCCACCCAGG